>JASANR010001440.1:0-50622 GCA_030849635.1 Wallacemonas sp. MBr04 | reverse complement strand
AAGACTGTCGCAGTGTGCAAGGGAGGCGTGGCGCGACAGACAAAGGGAGCGAGAAGCAAGGGGAAGACAGAAAAGTATGTTGGACGTGTGTGGGTGTACGATTACGAAGTAGGTGCGGGAGGGCAAGGAACAACTCTCCACCGACTCAACGCCAGCACGTGAAGAAGAGCCGCGGGTGGTCCTGTTGTTTTCTCCTTTGTCTGACTGCATTTGTTCCTCCTGCATAGCCATTAGCGGTGCAAATGGAGAGAGCCAAGCAGACAGGCGAAAAGGAGAAAACGAAGGCGTGAAAAAAAAAAACGACCGTCACGCGCAGAAACATGTGCAGAAAGACATCGTGCTGGGGCTTGTCGATCATGCGCACGTTTTTCGTGGCAGCGGCGCCCGTTCCAAACCTCACAGAGTCGTCATGGTCGGGACATCGACAGCACGCCCCCTTCTCGTGCCAACAAGAAGGCCGTAGAGTACGTGCTTTCGCAGTGTCAGCGCGAGGGGGGGGAAAGACGTTGTTGATGGTGTAGTGTTTCTTTTCAATGCCGTTGCTGATGGAAAAAAACAGTCGACGTGGTCACGTCAGCTGTGCTTCTCTCTTCAAGAAAGCCTTGTGAGTCCATGCAGGGACCCCCTTTTTCCCTCTCCACAAGCGCACCTACCTTCTTCTCTGTACCGCTTCAGTGATGGAGTCGATGAACGCAGAGAAATCACATGTGCTGTGCTGTCTGTCTGTGTGTCAAGAAGAGGGGCCCGGATAAACGGGAGAGAGAAGGCAGCGCTCGCGTTGGCATATATTAGTAAATATATAGGGAGAGATGGGGAACAAAGTGTGCATTCTCGTGAGACGGCAGCAAGGGAAAGAAAAAGGGAAAAGAATTTTTTTGTTCTGTTGTAACGAATGAATGAGGAGACAGAACCAAGAATGAAAAGAAGGGCAGAGGAAGAGAAAAAAAAACAAGGAAAAAAGAGGGGAAAAAATGTTGATGTGCCACAGGACAGACTCGAAAAAAAAAGAAGAATAAAAGAAAGAGAGGAGCGACCACAGGAAAGCGAGTGCAGAGTCACGTCTACAAGATGGCATCTGACACTCTACGAGTTTCATTCAAGGGCTGTGGGTGGGTGGGAGGTACACGAATATATACATGGTAACTGACACGATTTTTGTAAGGTTGTAAGTTTCTGTCAGCGCTGGATCTTTTTTTTGTCCTTCTCTCACTGGGGTCGCATGGTCTTTTCGTTTCATCTCGTTGTCTACGATCGAGGCGTCTTTATGACACACTGCGATTTTCATGTGCTGTTGTTGTTTTCTGTCGCTGTTGTTTTATTTTTCTTTTCTTTCTTTTTTGCATGACGACACGTCAATAAAATGGCTTAGCTCTTTGTAACGGAGAAAAGAACGACTTCTCTTGTGTATGGACATGACTGTATTTGACTGTGTGTGTGTGTGTGGTAAGCACCAAATTAAAAAAGGGATTCATCAAAAGCGCAAAAGAAAAGGGGGAAAACCTGAAAAGGTAAGTAGTCAAAAGTGGTGTGCGCGCGTCCATTGTCTTCGCATCGTCGACTGGTGCTGCAGCACGATAGCGTCCAGTAGGTACGCCTTTATCGTTTTTCCACTAATTCTGTTTGCTTGTTTTTCTTCTTCACCTTCCGTTTTGTGTGGGAGCTCACAGTTGGTGTCTCTTCTTCTTCTTTCTGTTCCCCCTCTTGAACCTGTCAGTGGATGAACTGTCCGAGCCTGGTCGTCGTCGCGGCCACGTCTCAACACTTCACCAGCGTTGTTCTGCGAGAGAGTGAAAGAAAGAAGGAAAGAAAGCGGTTTCGTGTGCAAGGGCAAGCTACACGTGAGGAAGGAAGTCAAAAAAGGGGGAAAACGCGAGGCGGCCGGAGCTATTGACCCGGTACTGCACGTGTTCGAGTTTAACCAGAGCTCACCGTGTCTCATTGTCGTCTTCCTCCTTCTCAGATTCAGCGCACGCATGCACTCCGCTTCTGCCACCAGTGTGAGCATCACTTCGGGGTCACACACACACACACACACATACACGCACTCATCCACTCATGCACATTCACACAAAACAATCATCAACTCCGAAACAAGCCGGCCAGAAACGCTGTGTATAAGGCTTTTCTGATTTTTTCTCTCAGCGATCGGGAAAAAGGGGGAAAAACAAGGAAGCATGACGGAATTCGTGTCGAATCGACGAGCAGAAGGCTGAGCAATCAGGGAAACCAACAGACATGGTGTGTTGAGTTTTTTTCAGGGGAACGGTTGGGGGGCTGCCTTGCAAAGCCAACGAAAAAAGAGAAGACGTCATTGCTGATGTTTTTCTTTCGTTCTTCAGCATTTCGTATCACTTCTTGTCGACCTGTTGCCTTGGTTTCCTCCGTTCTGTCGCTGTCGAGTACGAATATTTAGTTGTTAAGCACTTCTCAGAGATCTCCTCATTCCTCATCAGTGGCGTTGGAAAGCCTTTTGCTGGCTTCCAGGTACAAGCAAAGGAAAAAAAGGCTGGAAGGCGATAAACCCAGCTTGGGGAATGGGCGTGAGGCTTAGCAAGGCAGCATCAGAGGAATGATGGCGAGCAGGCACAGAGCCCAGCCGACAATCAGCAGCGCGAAACCCGCACCGTACTTGTAGATATTGCTGAACTTGGTGCAGTAACCGTCCAGGAGCTGAATGACGTTGGAGCCGTAGCCCTTGTTGTACGAGTCAGCCACGATCGCCCACGGGATGATACCGCAGATGAACGCGAGGATGTTCAGGATCAGGCAGAGCCAGCGCATGCAGCGGCAGCAGCACAGCTGGATGAAGCCGAAGATGAGTGCGAGCAGCATCAGGATGATCGTGATGATGGAGAACGCCTCAGCAGCCTGGAAGCGGGTCTTGCGGCCGTTGCAGTTGCCGTAGATGTTCGCCGTGCGAGTCGCGTTCGGGTAGTCGGTGGAGCCACACTTGGTCTTGTAGCCCCACAGCGTCAGGCACCCCGTGTTGAAGGAGTCCCAGCTGTCGATCTTGGTGCCCTTGGCGCGGTACATGTCGATGGGCGTACCCACCAGGTAGAACAGGAACGCGATGAACTGGACGATCACATAGATGATGATGCCCACACGGCAGCCGGATCCGCACATTTCGATGGTGAGAGGAGGGGGGTTGGGGGAGGGTTTTAAAGTCGAAACTTGACGAAACGGAGAGTGTTCGTATGCGAGAGTGACAAGAAAATGGCCTTGAGGAGGTAGAGAGCGAGTTGAGTTAGTTTTTTAGCTTAAATGATTGTGGACAAGCAAATAATGGAGGAGAAGCAATGAGAGGGGGGAGACGGCAGGTGCTGGGTGTGCGTGTGTGTGTGTGTCTGTGTGTGTGGAGGGACACACGAAAGAAAAAAATCGATCAGAGCGACTGGTCAGAGGACTCAGTGGGTGGTTCGTGCATACGTGCACGCTCGACTGAGAGAGACCCACCGGACACGTTGCGGGTCAGCGAGAGTGTTAACGCAAGAAAAGACCTGGAGAAAAAGAAGGGTTGACACCTGTCTCGCAATTTCCACTCGTACTGGCCGTCCACGTGCCTTTCGATAGTCTGCTTCTCGGTGGGTATTATTATTCTATTATTGTTGTTGTTTGATTGTTTCAGTTTTTAATGTTATGCTTTCTTTTTGTTCGGTTTCTTCAGTCTGTGTGGGTGTGTGTGCCTTCCGTGTGTGTGTGTGTGTGTGTCCCCGGCCATTCCTTGATTTTGTCCGTCTCATTTCTGTTTCAACCGAGCTGCTGCGCTGTGTGGGTGAAATAAAAAAAAACTCAAAAATGGGAGGAGAGGGGGGATGAACTGTGTATAATGAAAAACCAGACGTACGGATTGCACGGCGAAGACAAGAGTTCTGCAGACACGTGTTGTCTTTTTCCTCACGCACACAAATCCGCACGCGCACACACACACACGGAAGTCCGACGAAGTAAGTACACGACCTCATGAAGAAGAAGAAGAAAAAAAGACGGCACTGGTGAAAGTTGGGAAGTTGAAGAGGGGAAACCTAAAAAGAAAAAACAAGAGAGTGTTGGAGATGTGTCCTTTGAAGGAAGAATTTAATGGTTCGTGTTGTTGTTGTCTTTCAGAACCGTATTTGAAGAGAGGTGAAATGCAGTTGATTCTCTCCAGTCGTTAATGAATGTCCTCCAACACTTTTCTGTTGTTGTGTGTGTTTTTCGTTATTGGTTGCTGGTACGGTTGTTGATGTGTTACTGATTTCATTAGGTGGTTGTTGGTGATGCTTTATCTTGTTTGCCTGTTCGGTTATTTTTGAGCGTGCCAAAGTTGTGTGGCAGAAGAACAAGTTAGCTTTTTGCTTTTTTTTGAAGTTGGAGAAGAGAGGGAGAAAAAGGCGGCGAGGGAAGCCTGTTGATGCAAAAAAAAAAAAGGAAAGTCAGATGCGCATAGTCATCTTGCGTTGTGCTGTGGTTGTTGATGTTTTTCTTTCTTCCTTTTCTGTTTGTTTGTTTGTTTATGCTGTTGGTCGGTCTGCACTTACTTACCTTCTTAGTTGTCGTTTCCCAGGGTTAGAGTTAGAAAAAAACGGAAGAAAACAAAGAAAAGGAAAGGAAGATGCCCTTCACAACCGAAAGGTGGCGAGAGGGGGAGGGAGGAACAGGAAGAGCGACATCTTCGGTGCAGACGCAGCTGAGACAGAGCGTTAGCACGGCGGGATCATCAGCAGGAACATAGCAATGAAGGACAGGATAAAGGACACGACGTACAAGGCGAAGCCCGCGCCGTAGCGGCTGTCTGCCTGACCATCAGGGGGGAAGTAGTACTTGAGACGCATCCCACAGTAACCGTGGTGGAACATGATGGCCATGGTGCCGAAGACAGTGAGGCTGGCTGCGACGCCGAACATGGTCATGATGAAGCACAGCCAGCGCAGTGGGCGCATGCAGCAGAACTGGATGAAGCCGCAGAGCGTGCCAATCGCCATGACAACAATGCCAATGATAGCCCAGGCCTGCGCGGTCTGGAAGCGCATGCGCATGTCCTTGCAGTTCGCCCACAGCTCCGTCGTCTTCATCCCGGTCGCGTAGGACTTGGCGTAGCAGTTCTCCTTGAATCCCCACATGGTGAGGCAGGGCGTGTCGGTGAAGAAGCGCTTCTGATCCTTGGCGCGGAACATGTCGAGGGGAGTGCCGACGAGCATGAACAAGAAGGCGACGCTCTGCAGGATCGCGTATAGCACGAGGCCGATGTGACAAGCCATTGTTGCTGGAGGAGTTTTTTGGTGAGAGGAGGTGAGGAGGAGTTTTCTTTTTTTGTTGTTTGCTTGATCTTTTTTTTGTGTGTGATAATAGGCTGGCTAATGATGCTGTTGCTTTTTGTTTTGTTGCTCTTGTTCTTTTCTTGCAGCGTATCAACGTGAAGTGAGAAAAGGAGCGCGAGTTGAACTCTTCTTGACTTTTGCTTGGTTGTTGTTGTTGTTGTTGTTTGACAGCACGGCACGGAGAGACGACGTGAAGCGGGGAAGAGCAAGTTTGGGGGTACTGTTGATGTTGATGATGGTGTGTTGAGACGACGAAACGCTTTGCATTCAGGCTGCCCTTCTCTGTCTCTGTCTCTCTCAAACAGAGACACAAGCACACATCCCTATAGATAAGTGCTTTTTGATCACTCTTGTGAAGATCTGCTGTCCGTTCCACAGCGAGTGTGATTGCGATGGCAGAGAAGAAATGTGAGTTCAGTGCGTCCGTAAGATTGGAATTTGAACGCGTTTGCCGATAATGACGTTGTCCTTGTCCCTTTTCCGTTGACTTGGTGGTGGTGGTGGTTGTTTTTTTCGTGCTCTGGCTGTGGCTCGCATCTGGTGATGGTGGTAAGGACAGCTCCTTTCGCGTGTCCTATCGCCGAACACGACAGGTTACGGGGCCTGGTCACATTCCAATCAGTCGAAAGGTCGGAAAGAACGAAACAGAAAAAAGCACACGAGAGTAGTAACAACAACAACAAGGAAAAATGGGAGACACACCCGCACGCACACACACAGATTACTCCGCGGTAGGAATCTGCCACAAACAACGTGCGGCCGTGTGGAACATGCGGCTTCTGAACACCCACGCGTCCTTCACCGGGTCATACAGCACGATCCGGCTCAGCGCTGGGTGTCGCAGCAGCCCGCTACTCGCGACCGCCGTGTGCTGCCCCTCATCGAACGAGAGAAGCGCCAGCTGCAGCACCGCCTGCTGGAGTGAATCGAGCCCATTGCACGCCTCCACGAGTTGGTGCATCGCGCGGTGCAGCGTCTGGGTCGCGTGCTCGCTCGCGGAGAGCTGACGCTGGTGCACAGCGGCGAAGAGTTCATCCAGGTCGTTGCCGTTCGTGCCGATTGTCTGGACAAAGTGGTTCAGACTGACCGGGTCGATCGCGTGCTGCGTGTACTGGAAGGCTTGCTTCTCATTGAAAATGGGGACCATGTAGAAGTCCAGGCGCGGCATGGTCAGGTTCGCCATGGTGAGGGACTCCAGCGGCAGGAGCACCATCAGGTGGCACACACGCCGGTCGCAGGCCAGTGCGACGGCCTCGTTGTAGACCTTCTTGAGGCTCGTGGAGTGCTGGAGCTTGAGCACAATGAGCGGCACATTCGCCTTCTTGCGATCGACCGGGGACGGCGCCGCGGAGGTGGTCGATGGGGTCGTGGTGGTTGTGGTTGTGGCTGGTCGCTTGGTCTCTGTGGCTGTCAGGGGCGGGGAGACGTCGTGCCGTGCCGCAGCGCGTCGCGCAGAGCTAGCCGCAGCCGCGTTAGGGTGGCGCACAGCCCACCGGCGCGACGCGGTCTGGCACGCCTCGGCGACCAGGTCCAGCAGGTCGCCGCAGACATCGACGTTCTCCACGCCGAGCGCGCGCACGATACTCCGCAGGGTGTCCTCACCCTCGCGCACATCAACGTAGAGGGCGGGCACGTGCTCCACCTCGATGCAGTGCTGGCAGAGTGTCTTCTTGCCCGACCCGTACACGCCCGTCACGACGATGACGCGTGGGTGGTGCACGTCAAGGAGGCGCAGCACGCGGCGCAGAGTCCACTCCTCTTCCGGACGCTCCATCCGTACAAACGGCGCGACCGGGGCCGCCTCCCCGCCCGTGACTGGCTCCGCGTCCACGCGTGCTCGTGTGGCAGTCGTCGTCGTCGTGGTGGTAGTGGTGGTGGTGTTGCTGTCCACAAAAGGCTCAGCGTTCTGCGCGTCGTGTGACGCTGCGGTCGATGAAGACGACGAGGAGGAGGCCGGAGGTGGGTTGGCTTGCTCCGCCCGCAGACCCATCGTCGTGGTGTGCGACGCCGTGTTGGCCTCTGCGCGATCAAGCAGGTCGGTCAAGGTGTCAACAGCGAGGCTCAGCTGATAGGTGCGCTGTTGCCGATGGAAATTCTTGGCGTTCCAGGCAAACGCCACGGCGATGCCCAGAAACGCCATGGACGCACTAATGACGCCGCTGTACTTGGTGAGCCGATAGCGAAAGTCGCGCTCCTTGACGCGCTCCTTCAGGAGCTGCCGCATCTGCTTGTGGTGGTCACGCTCCCACTCCGCCTTCTCCAGCACACACAGTCGCACGCTCTTGGAGATGAGCGGGATCATGTGAAGGTCACTCGCCTCCAGAAGGTACAGCCGCGGTGTCGTCCAGCCACGAAGGTGGAGCGCGGCGCTGAGGAACTCGCGGTCACCGCGACGCGGCACGCCCGCCGCACGCAGCCACCCCATCATCGCCTTGTGCTCTTCGTCAGAGACAAAGCTGCCGCGGCTCAGGTTCAACCGAATACTGGACTGCGGGACGGCAAGGTCGAAGTTGTTGTCGTCGAGCAGGACGGCGACCGTCTGTGTCGCGTTCACGCGTGCCACGACACCGCCAACGAGCTGATGCGGTAAGGGCTGCTGTGGCGGTGGTGAGGCAGCCGTCGCGGGGCCATGACTGACCTTGTTCTGCAGACCGTACTCGATAAACACACGTGACCCGACGCCCACAATCGGGGAAAGCGCGAGAGCCTCCGTCGCCGCGGTGTGGTTCGCCGCAGCCGCCGCGGTCTCCGCGCTGGGTCCGGTCGCAGCCGCAAACGGCGCCGTCATCGAACGTGGACCTGCGGCATCCTTTGGCGCCTTCCCTCTCGACCAGTCTCGCCACCAGCGTCGAGGCTGTCCGGCCTGACGTGATGCGGCCGATGCGCTGGCGGCACCCGTTGCGGAGCCCGGGGCGATCGTCGAGGTGAGTGGTGACCCGAGGAGCGGTGTGTTGAGCTTCACGGCGTACACCGTGCCGGCCATGTGGGACAGCACGCTGCCGCCCGCCACGACCGACCCGCTCATGACGCTGCGCTGGCCACCGGCCTTCTCGTAGAAGACCTGCACCGGTGAGCCGCGCCAGTCGATTGCTGGTGATGCTGACGAGGACGTGCTGCTGGTGCTAGTGGTGCTAGTGGTGGTGGCCTCGCGTGGTGCACTGGCGGACGGGCTCGCGGCGGGCGGTGTGTGTGCCAGCTCCCGCACCTGACACACCACGGCGGTGGCCGCAGTGGTCGCGTGAATGCGGGCACGCGAGACGGTGTGGCGTCTGGTGAGCGTGACTCGGGGGTGGGTGTGAGAGGCGGGTGTGGTCAAGGCCACCACGGCACGCGTGGACGGCGCAGGCATACGTGACGTTTCACAAGAGAGAGAGAGGGGAAGGGAGACACACACAAAAATGGGAAAGAAAAGAAAGAAAAGAAAGAGAAAACGAGTCAGACGAGAACCACAGCCACCACCACAAATCTACAGTGAAAAAAAGAGGGAGGCGGAAGAAGGAACAAAAAAAATCCTTCTCAGCGGTCGTGCGTGTAATCGTATTCAATGCAAAGCTTCCTTCTCAGTTCGGAGGGGAGAAGAGGAATGGATGACGGAGATGGTGACGGCGATGATGAATGGCATGGAGGAGGGGGACAGAACACAAGGGAAGTAGTTCCATCGATGGAGGAAAACAACAAAAACCACGACAACGGGTGGAATGTGTGGTTCATGTTCGCACCTCAAGCCTGTCCACCTTTAGCCCAGGTCTTTGTTCGCAAAAACGGTCCGCAGCACTAACGTAAGTGAACACAGGAGGGAGGCAAGACTGGTGAACTGTTCTGCTGTTTTATGCAAAAAAAAACTGCGTTGGGGGACTCCGTTCAACAGCTGTTCTGGTTTCTTGTTTTGCTTTCTCGGTTCCGCTTCTCTTGTTGGTTTTCCATATCTCGTGTGTGTAGGCGAAGCACACATGAAAGTGCACCACAAGACGACACAAACACCGCAAGCACACACACACACATTCCTTTTTCTTCTTCTTTTTTTTATTAGAAACAGCACTGCGCCGCGGTGTGGAGGACCTCGTTGTTGAAGAGCCAGATGTCCTTCACAGGGTTGTACAAGACAATGTCGCGCAGCGCCGAGTGGTGCAGCGCCACGCTGTCCTCCCTGCGCCCCTCCATCCCCACATCGTACGGCACCTCGGATAGGCGCTTCACGACGCGCGACAGAACCGGATCGGCCGCACACGCTTCCTTCAGCTGACGGATCGCCTTGAGCAGCTTCTGATTTGTGTATTCGGTGGGCGAGGTCTGGCGCTGATGCACTGCAGCAAACAACTCGTCGAGATCGTTGCTGTTGGTGCCCACTGTGTCCATGAACACGTGCAGGTCGAGTGGATCGAGGCGGTGCTGTGTGTAGGCGAAGGCCTCCTCGCGGCTAAAGTTGGGCACCATGTAGAAGTCCAGGCCCGGCAGCGCCGTGTTCGAGGCCGTCAAGCTCTCCAGTGGCACCTCAATCACAAAGTGGCACACGCGTCGATCGCATGCGAGCGCGACGGCCTCCTCGTACACGCGGCGCAAGTTGTCGCCCTCGCGCAGCTTCAGGACAATGATCGGCATCGTCGCGTTCAGCTCGGCGCGTGTGAGGCCCACCACGTTGCTCATGCTGTCCCCAACGGACCCTGACGCGGAGGCTCCACTTGGCGTACCAGCAGCAGCAGCAGCAGCAGTGCCGTCAGCACTACCAGATGCTGCTGATGTTGCTGTTGCTGTTGTTGTTGCGCCGGACGTGGCAGCCGGTCGGCGTCGGCGCCTGAGCAGCCGGTGCCGCATCGAGGCCGTTGCCCTGTGGCACGCCTCCGAGATAAAGTCGAGAGGATCGCCGCAGGCATCCACGTTGGGCACGCCCAGCGCCTTGATGGTCCCGCGCAGCATGTCCTCCTTGCTGCGCACGTCGACAAAGACGACCGCGCGGCCCTCCTTCTCCATCGCGTGGCGGCAGAGAGAGCTCTTACCACAGCCGTAGTATCCGGTCAGGACTGGGACGCGCGGATGTTCGCAGTCGAGGCGACGAATAAGCCGCCGCAGTCGCTCCTCCTCCGCTGTACGCGGGACCATGCGTGTTTTGCCGTCCGATGCGAGGCCAGAGATTAACGGAGCCGCGGCTGACGACGGTGCTGCTCCTCCTGACGATGATGGTGAGCCTGACGCGCCTGATCCTGATGCGGCTGACTGTGACGGCGCGCCACCTGATGACTCCCCGTCCTTACTCGTCGTGTGTGCCGCATCGGGTGTGTTCTGAGCCGCTGTGCTCGCGTTCGTCGCACCAGGCGTGGCGCCACCGGAACTGGAGTGACGGTTCAAGTGCAGGAACGGCAGCCACGTGGCCAGCACGGTGCGCCAGTCAGATACGGGCTCCACCTGCCCCGCCGCACGTGCCGCCTTCTTGCGCCGCGCCACGGTTGCCGTGTTCTGCAGCGACTCCACGGCAAACACCATCTGATACGAACGCTGCTGCTTCAGATAGTTCTTGTAGTTCCACCCAAAGAGCGAGCTCGCACCAATAAAGGCGACGGAGGCTGAGAGGATGCCGGCGTACTTGGAGAAGAGATAGCGGCGGTCCTTCTCCTTCACACGCTCGCGGTAGATGACGCGGAGTTGGCGGTGGTGATCGCGTTCCCACTCTGCCTTCTCCAGAATGCTCAGTCGCAGCGGCTTGGGGAGGTGCAGCAAAAAATCCACATCTGGTCGTTCAAGAAGGTAGAGGCGGTCAGAGCGCCAGCCACGGTGGTAGAGAATGCACGCTGTGCTGAGCTGCTGCTCAGGCGATAGTGTGCCCACCGCTGCAAGCCACGCAATGACGTCATCAAATCCGGCCGAGGCTAAGAAGGACGGCGGACCAGTCGCGCTCGCGAAACTGGTTGGCGGGCGTCGGTGCAAGAACGTCAGGCTGTCGCGTGGTACGGCGAGATCCAGGAAGCCCGTGTCCAGCAGCATCACCACCGTGCCATCCACGTTGAGGCGCACAACGAGACCGTCGACGAGCACGCCTGACGACGCGTTCTCACCGGCGTTGGCAGACGGAGCAGGTGAGGGGCCTGACTCTGCCGAAGAAGACGACGACGCGCCACTGGCACCGGCATCTGGTGCGGCCAGCGGCTCGTTGAGTTCATAGAGCACCGACACGCGCTCACCAACTTGCACGCGCTGCTGCGCCGCAGACACCTGGCCTGGGTGCCTCATCCTGTCACCGCGCGATGCGGCGGAACCCGACGACGATGGTGACGACGATGATGGCGCGATTGTTCGGGGATCGAACTGAACGGCCAAAACGCTCTCCGACACCTGGGCGATGACGCGACCGACCGGTCCTGGGGATGATGCCCCGAGTGGCGTGGCGGGTTTGTTTGTCGGGGAAAGCATCACAAGCAGGTACTCCAACCCAGGTTGCGTGTAGCGATGTCGATTCGGGTGACGGCGCGTGTGCGATGAAGATGAAGATGTTGTGGAGGACGAAGACGACGCGGGCGGCGGCGGTGGTGGTGGTACCGGCTCTGTGGTGGACGACGCGGATGTGGATGCGGATGCAGGTGCTGCAGACGAGGACGTCGCGCTCTGCGTGTTTGGCTGCTGGTTCTTCACGTCGGCCTGTTGTGCACTCGCGGAGTTTGATGACCTGCCCAGTGAGTGCTCTGACCAGACGGGCTCCCCGCGCGCGGGCTCCACATCGGCGTTCAGAGAAGCGCGTGGTTCGCCGGCGGCCTCCTCGACGCTCCCGTGACGGTCGTGGTGCGCGCGTTCGCGGCAGATCAAGGTGCTGCCACTGAGCACGCCACCACCCACCGAAGATGCCGATAAGAGACGTCCGCTAAGACGCCACATGTCAATGCACAGGAAGAAAGAAAAATTAGAGAAGAGAGAGGGTAAAGGGGGGGGATCAGGAACACAAAGATGACTTGAGTACGGCACAATAAGCAAGGCAAAAAAAAAAGAATGTCTACGTAGCAGAGTAGATATATACACGCACACTGCAGTCGTGGAGAGTTTGCTAGTTTTGTGTGTGAGTCCACTCTTTTCTTGATTCACACCTGGTGAGCGATCAGAGAAGAACATGAAGAAGAAGAAGAAGAGGGAGGAGAAGTGTGGGTAATTGTTGTCGCTGCTATTAGCTGCTGCTGCTGTGCGCGTGATATTTGCCAACTGTGATATCTGCAGCATGAACGAATGGTACATCAAAGCGCAACGGTGGGGAGAGGTGCGTATAGCTGGCAAAAGTAATCGAGAGCGTTCACTGTCCCTCAACATCCATGATACACCCACTTTTGGCTGCGTCTATGTCTTTGCGCGTGGATGCTTTGCTGTGGAATCGCTGGCAGTGTGACTGTTGTTGGTGCACGTTGTATTATGTTGAGGTGTCATGAACACACAATCAAACAGAGAAAAGGGGGCAACGGAAAAAACGCAACACAAAAGAGAACCTTTCCATGTGCTGTGCTTCAGAGGCAGCTGCGAGCGGCCGTGTGAAACACCTTCTCCTTGAACACCCAGCGGTCCAAGATGGGATCGTACAACACAATGTCCTCCAGCGCCGGGTCGCGCAGGTCTTCGATCTGCGCCGCCGCGTGCTGGCCACTGGCGAAGTCGAACGCGGCAAGACGCTTCAGCGAGGCGTGCAGGCGCGGTCGACGCATCCCAGCACCCGCGGCGGCCACTGAAGAGGACGTAGAAGAAGCGGAGGAAGAGGTGGCACCAGCAGCCGTCGTGAGATGTGTGGTGGGCACAGGCGCCGTGCCGAGCTCAGCGGCGCCATCCCCATGTGCACCGAGCATCATCGACAGTGTGCCCGGGGCAGCCGCGGGGCGACTCGCAGACCCATTCCGTGCGGCAACAGGAGATGATGGCGTTGGCGGCTGCTCCAGGGCCATGCGCAGTTGCTTCATCGCCCAGTTCAGCTTGGTGTTGATGTAGCTCACCGCATCCACCTCGCGCTGACGCACGGCCGCAAACAGCTCATCAATGTCCGCCGCATTTGTGCCGATCACCTCGATGAAGTGCTGGGTCGCGACGGGGTCGATCGCGTGCTGCGTGTACCTGTGTGCCTCAGTTGGCGTGAAGTTCGGCACAGAGTAAAAGTCGAGTCGCGGCAGGGCCCACTCCTTAATCGACGAGGCCGACGTCACCGTCGTGGACGAGGCAGCGGTCGACAGCGACTCGAGCGAGACCTCCACCAGCACGTGGCACAGCATGCGATCGCAGGCCAGCGTCACAATCTCGTTGTAGAGACGCGACAGGCCCATGCCGTCCCGCAGCGTCACGACGAGGACGGGCGGTTCACCGTTGATCTGCGTGGCCTTGCGAAACGCATCGGTGATGAAGTCGAGGTAGTTGCCGCACGCCTCGGCGTTCGGCACGCGCAGGGCACGCATGATGCACGCCAGGGCGTCTTCGTTGCCGCGCACCTCGACAAGCAGCGCGGGCTTGTTCTCCAGATCAATGGCCCGGCGCAGCAGAGCGCTCTTGCCACACCCACGCAGACCTGTGAAGACAGCAATACGCGGGCGGGTCAGGTCGAACTCGCGCAAAATCTGTCGTGCCCAGTTTTCTTCGCGTGGGCGGTCGACGAAAAAGTACGGCGCGCTGTTGTCGAGATCGCCGTGGTGGTCGTGCTGGTGGTGATGGCGATCGTGCGCGCTGTCCCAGTGTGGGTCGCCACGGCCACGTGCGGATGCTGTCGCTGACCGTCCAAAGAGAAGATCATGCACGGTGCTGTAGGCGCGACCCACGAGACTCTCTTGCATCATAAAGTCAACACCACCACCACTGCGAGGCGTTTTTTCTGGTGATGGAGGAGAGATGCTGGTCCCGCCGGGTGTGTACGTGGACTCGCCCCGCGCATCTCTTCTGGTGGCCTCCGCGCTCGTCGTGGTCGCGGTGGCGGTGTCATAGGCTGCCTCGTCCTCCTGTCGATCCACGGTGGTGTAGCGGGTGTGGCTGCGCGTCAGCGTGTGGACCGCGAACTTGAGCTGCGTGCTGCGCTGGTGACGGCGATAGTTGGTGAGCTGCCACATGAACACAGAGAGGACGCCGATAGCCGCCCAGTTGGCACTGACGAACCCGCTGTACTTTTGAATGAAGTACCGCCAGTCGCGCTCCTTCATCCGCTCGCGCAGCAGTCCGCGCATCTCGACGTGGTGCAACCGCTGCCACTCGGCCTTGTCCGCGACGACCAGGCGATCGCTCTTGCGGAGGTACGTCATGGGGTTGAGGTCGGACTTCTGCAGCCGGTACATCGTCTCCGCGCGCCAGCCGCGGTAGAAGAGCGCGGTGGCGATCCGCTCAGCCTGACTGCGCCGCGTCACACCCGCATCCACGATCCAGTCCAGCAGCTGATGAAAGCCAACGTAGCCCAAGAGCCGCCCGCGGCTTTCAGCGAGGTACACCTGCGATGGCGGTAGCTGGGAGACGAACGTGTTGTTGTCGAGAAAGACGCTGACGGTGCCGTTGCTGTTCACCGCCGTGACAACACCCGCGACGATGCGGCCCGTGTGTTGCGCGGTGTAGCCGATGCGCACACGCACGCGCGTGTTCACCTCCAGCAAGGGGGAGAGCCGGACGTTCTCGAGGGCGACGGCGTACTCATCCTTCCCGACGTGGCGCACGATGCGCCCGGCAGCGAACTTGCGCACGCCTAGGCCGATGAGTGGATTGGCAAAGTACACGCGCGCCGTGACGTCCGACACGCGGAGAGGCGTCGTCTCGGCGTGGCTGCTCCCCTTCTCCGCCTCGTTCACTGTTGGTGTCGCGGGTGAAGACCCAGACGGGAGAACCGCCTGGTTTGACAGGCTCGAAGATGGGCCAGCAGCGGCGGTGGCGGCATTGGCGTCGAGAACGTGGTCTGCGCTTTCATGTGCCGGAGAAGACAGGCGAGTTGCGCTGGTCACATCGGGTTGTGCGCCGTGCGCCGTGCCGCGGTTGGTGTACAGGCGCGATGGTGCAAGGACACAGCGCTGTGTGCGAGCCGGATGCAGCAGACGACGTAGTGCACCAGTCATGTAAGTAGGGTATGAGTATTTTTTTTTTTTGCGTGTCAAGAGGAAATGGGTGAGAAACAAAAGCGGTACGAAGGCACGCAGTGCACACACACGTACACACGTATATATGTACACTTTCTCACAAATGCGCCGCCGTGCAACAAACACGCACAGGAAAGTTGCTGTTGGAACGAAGCGACTTGCGTGTGTTCCTGTACAATCACTGAGAGAGGAGAGGATCGAAGAGCACAATGAGAAGTGTGGAAACACGGGGTAGGGAAGGGGGAAAGGGGTTGAGAGTGAGAGTGAGAGAAGCGATACGTGCAATCACATATTTGCACTATTCAGTCTGAGGGACAGGGGCAGGCTGTCATTAAGCAGAGACTTACCCTCCATACCACACTCACACACCTCACAGGGGGGACGGAGTATTTAAAAAAGCAGAAGGACTAAGCGTGTTTTTCCCCAGTCACGTCGTATCCTGTGGTGGTCTCGTGAGGGGTGTGCGTCCTTTCCGTGTCCGTTTTCTTTTCTCTTTTTTTTTCTTTTTTGCAAGCGTGAGCCAAGAGTTGCCGGCACACACACACACACATATGTGTCTACGCTTTATGCAGGTCACCGTCTTAAACGGTCGTGGGCGAGGCGGGCGGGCAGTAGAAGCAGCGCGCTGCCGTGTGAAGCACCTGTTGGCAAAAGAACCAGCGATCACGCAGGGGATCGTAGAGCAGGATGTCCTTGAAGAAGGGGTGGTTGCCCAGCCGCATAATCTCCGGCACCTGCTTCGTGGGCCTGCCCTGATCGAACGGAACCGACGCGAGCTTCTGTAGCGCGACGAGCACATCCTGCGCGCTGATCTTGTCATCGCCGTGGGCGAACAGAGAAGCGGCCGCGTGCAGGCGGCGCATCCCCTTCATCAGCTTCTGCGCCGTGTACGTCACCGCGTTCACGCCACGCTGCCGCACCGCTGCGTAGAGCTCATCCAGATCGTTGCAGTTCGTGCCGACAACCTCAACAAAGTACGCCATGTCCGTCGGCTCCATCACGTTCAGCAAGTACTTGAACGCCTGTGAACGTGAGAAGTTCGGCACGGTGTAGAAGTCCAGTCGCGAGAGTCGTCGCGCCTGCACCGTGAGCGATTCCATCGGCACCTCAAACACCAGGTGACAGACCTGGTGATCGACCACGAGCCCCACCGCTTCCCTGTAGGCCTTCTCCAAGCGTCCGCTGTCCATGAGCTTGATGTAAATGATGGGCAGCACCTGCGAGCCCGCCGTTTCCGTGCTGCCGAGCGCGGCCGGTGCCGTCACCATGAGTGGTACGTGCCCGTCCTCATTCGCCCAGCCGGATGCCAGCGGAGGTGGCGGTGCTGTGTCACTCGACGAGGACGCCGACGGTGATGCTGGTGACGATGATGACGATGATGCAGATGACTGTGCGTGGTCCTGAGCAGGGGTGCGGCGCTGCCGCGAGAGCACGTTGTTGGCGGTCCGAATCGTGCGCGCCTCCCGAATGGCTTCGCTCAGGAAGCCCATCAAGTCACCGCACACCTCCACGTTGAGGACGCCGAGGCTGCGGACGATGCTGCGCAGCGTGTCCTCACTCCCGCCGCGCACGTGCACGAACACGGCGGGCAGGCCCTCTTGCTCCATCACGCGCCGGCACAGCGCGCTCTTGCCGTTGCCAGCGAACCCCGTCACGACGACAATGCGTGGGTGCGCGGCATCGAGCTGGCGAAACACACGTGCCATCTTGTCCTCCTCCTCGGGGCGCGCGACGACCTGCGCAGTGCTGTCGTGGCCCTCCTCGCCGGCCGCACCGACACCACCACTGTGGTCGCGCGCGTTGAGACCGCCGGCCGCGATGGCCTCCGCCGCCACGCGAAGCTGGTAGCTGCGCTGCTGGCGATCGTACGCGCGCATGTTGGAGACGAAGACGTAGCTGACGACGAGAACGCCGATGATGCAGCTGATGGTGCCCTTGTATTTGGAGATGGCGTAGCGATAGTCACGGTCCTTGATTCGCTCACCGCGCTGGTTGCGCAGGACTTGGTAGTAGTCGCGCTCCCACTGCGCCTTCTCAATCACGGCTTCGCGCTGCAGGTGCGGAATGAACGTCAGACCCGCCAGGTCACCGCGCTCCAGAAGGAAGAGCCGCTGAAGCCGCCAGCCTCGCTTGAAGAGAATGAGCGCGGCAGCCTCGCAGTCACGCGCATCGACGACGCAGCTGCGCAACCAGGTTTGCATCTCCAAAAGCATGTGGCTGAACACCAGGCATGTTGTCTTGCCGGGTGGCAACAGCAGCAGCCGGCTCGGGTCCACGGACAGCTCCACCTCGCCGTTGTCCATCAGCACCGTGTAGGTGTTGTTGCCGTTGACGCGCACAATGAGGCCTTCCATGTTCATGCTCTGCGCGGTCAGTGCGTCCTGGCCTGGCGTGGCGGCGCCGTCGTCGTACACAAGCGCGACGCGTGTCCCGATGCCGAGCGTGAGGGGCAGCGCGGAGTCGAACGTGCGGGCCTCGTCGCGGCGCGGTTGGCTCGCGGCTGTGCTCCCCTCACTCGCACCAGTTTCGGTGGTGGTGGTGGTGGTGGTGGGTCGTGGTTGAACAGACGCCAACGGCGGCTTCGCGTTCGCCACTGCGCTGGCCTGCGGAGACGACGACGACGACGATGGTGGTGATGCCACGTTCTCGGATGCCGTCGGTGATGACGATGACACAGCAGCAGGTGGGGCGGGTGGTGAGGCGAGCGAGTGCCAGGTCTTCTGCGGTGCCTCGAACTTGACGCGGTAAATGTGCCCGGATATGCGATCGACGAGTCGGCCAATCGCGATTGGGCGGTTTTCAAAGACATCGCGCGGGTTCGACAGCTTTGCGGTGACGACGAGCCCGCGAAGGTCGTCCCAGGGATCCTGCGGCGGCACTGTGAGTGGCGCGCGAAAGGCGTCGTCAGCGGCGGACTCATGCGGGAGTGACGCGGAGGTGGCAGCGGGAGAAACAGGGGGCGATGACGCGGACGCAGGCGCAGACGCAGCGGCGGAGGCGGAAGCAACGGGCACAGCCGCATCCGCAGCCGGTGGCGACGCGAGTGAGCCTGTGGAACTCAAAAACGCGCGGTGGTCCGTGCGCAATGCACCACGCCAGGGCCGCGCATGGCAACGTGGCGAGAAGAAGATCCGCAGCGCCTCATGCGGTGCTCGTCTTGTGAGCAGGGCGGACTTGAGCAGCGGTACGAGACGTGTGGTCGTCGCCCTTTGTGCACCTCCCCAACGCTCTGGGGCCATGAAATCACACGCACACACGCCAAAGAGAGACAGACAGACAGAGCAACACCGGAGCTCAGTAGATATAGAGAGATCTTTACCAGCCGCTGAAAAGGAATGATGACAGGGGGAGAAGGAAAGAAGGTGCGTGTGGAAATGACAAGACAAGAAGAAAGAAAAAGAATAGAAGGCCCAGTGTGCCTTTGCTGCTGTGGTGGCTGTGCACTTGCGCATCCGCGAGACCTGAGGGGTCCCCGTTGTGCGCCTGCTCGTGAGCATTGATGGTTCGTACAAGTGTTCGTTTTCGTAGGTCTTGCTATTCATGTCGACAAGAACGGGTCTCCTTCGCTTATCCCATCATCATCGACCATCTGTGATGGTATCATGCGTTGTGTTTTGTTTTTTTTGTTTTTCAGGAGCGCGATAAAACCAACAGCTCACCTTCCGGGTGAGAGAAGCTGCGCCGCACACGCGCACTCAGTGACGCGGACGCTTACGGTTCTCTCTGCGACGGTCCCCACGACCACCGCGCCCACCACCGCCACCACCGTGGCGAGCACTAGATCTCCCGCGGCCCTCATCACGACCTCGTTGGGAATCCTTCTGGGGCACCTTCTCCGCGGCGGCCGGTGGCGCGCGCCATGAGGGCGTGCACGGTGCACCGCGTGCGGCACGGTGGTGGCGCGTGGTGCGCGTCGCGTGCCACAAGCTCACGCACAATCGGCAGAGCGACTCCAGCACAGGCGTGGCCTTGGCCTGTTCAGCACGCACAGCAGCAGCAGCTTCAGCCTGGTCGTCCGCCGCTTCTTCGTTCGTAGGCTTGGCAGCTGGTTTCGCTGCCCCGGCCGATGCTGTCTTCTGGAGCGAGAGGATGTTCTTAAGAGGGGGCAGGACGTGCTCGTAGAGAATGCGCGCGGTGTGCGCCAACGTAAGCATGCGCTGAGACGGCACCGTGCGTGGTGGACGTGCCTTACCTGCTGCGGTGGTAGTGGTGGCTTCGCTGGCTGCCTCGGCAGCAGCAGCAGCAGGGGCTGTGGTGGCTGTGAGCTGCACAAATGGCTGGAGGCGTGAAACCAGCAGCAGGTGGCACTCCAGCATCTCCAACGGCAAGTCCATGACGGCAGGCACGGGCACGTCATCGTCATTCCCGTTCTCGCATTCATCATCATCGTCGTCAGAGGAAGAGGAGGAAGAGGAGGAAGAGGAGGAGGCCGATGCGGCATCTGAAGAGGTCTCAGCGGAAGACGCCTGTGCGGACGTGTTGGGAGCTGTTTCGCCGTGTCGGCGCGCGTAGCGCTCACGCTCACGGGCCTCCGCCTGCTCCACGACTCGTGCAAGCGGAGACAGCGCCGTCTCCAGCTCTGCCTCGGAAGGAATCAGTGCGGCGAGGCGACTCTCTGCTGAGGACTGCTCTTCTTCTTCGACGCCCTCCGCAGCGCCAGCGCCAACGTCCGCACCTGCCGACGCTTTGTGTGCATTCTGCCGCGGGGCGGCGCGCGTGAAGGCAGACAGGTCGGCGTAGCCACGTGCCAGGCGCACCGCAGCAGCCGCGCACTCGCCGCGCTGCGTCGAACCCTCACGTGCGAGTTCCCTGGTGAGCCACTCGGCCAGTGCGGCAAAGCGCGCGCACAGATACGTGACCGGCACGCTGTCGGCGATGATGCTGTCCGCGGACTTGCTCGACGCACGGCGGGGATCACGGTGCTGTGCCTTGCGACAAACCGCACCCAGCGGCTCCACCACCAGCGTCACGTGCGCTTCAACGGAGCGGAGAGACGCAAAGAGGGACGTCGTCGACGTCGCGAGCAGCGCGTTGCACCACTTCTGCGCCGCCACAGCGCCGTAGTCGGCGAAGTGCTCCTGCAGAGCCTGTGTGAGCCTCGCACGGGCAGCGACCACGTCCGGCGCAGCCACATCCGCGGCGTTGGTCGGCTGCGGGTGGTCGCCAGCCAGCGCGGCCTCGAGCGCCTTGAAGGTCTCCGTCGTCGTGCCGGGGCTGCCAATCAGCAGCACACTCACGTCCAGTGAGGCGGGCAGGTGCGCCACGAGTGCCGTCGCGACGGCCTCCGAGGACGCCGCGGGCAGCTTCTGCAAGCCCGCGCACGTGACGCGCTCCAGCTGGCGATGATCGGCTTCCGTGATCGCAGCGCTGGTGGCGGTGGCCTGCTGGTGAGCGGCCACGGCGACTTGCACGAGACCGGCCGCCGCCACATCACCGCGACGACCCACAGCGAGTGCAGCCGCCTGCGCGTCAGCGGCCGCGGCCTCCACCGAGTCCCACGGCACAAAATCCGAGATGCACTTGGCGATGAACGCGCGCCCCATCACAGGCAGCGCCGGGTGCGACGCACCCATCACGAACGTGTGGATGACGCGCTTCCAGGTGTCGTTCGTCGGGAGGTGCGAGCAGCCCGTCGCGAGAGCCGTCGCCACGCCACGCAGACCGGCGAGGAGCGCGTCAACCGCGGCGGCGTCGCTGGCATCCGTGGTCAGCGCAACGGGGACGAGGTCATCGTCGTGCACCTGCAGCAGCTTGAGCACCACCGCCTCAAAGGCCTCGGGCGTCAGGTCCGACGACGCGGGCTGGTACGTCATGATGGTCTGGCACAGCTCCATCGCCTCTTTGGAGGCAACCGCGTAGTCGCGAGGTGTGTGAGCCATGCTTTTGACGAGAGAGCAGAAAAGCTTGAGCAAGTCGGCGGTAAGAAATGCGGAGGGGGGGAGAGTTTGGTTCAATCAGAGTGGGAGACAACAAAAAAGAGAAGGTGACCCTAACGCTGCCGGTGGAAAAGACAAAAAAACGGAGCAGACGAGGAGCCAAGATTATTGGAGCCGTGAGCACAAAGTGGAGGAGGGAGGAGGAAGAGGAAGATGGAGATTAAAGCAGTCGTGGGAGGTAATAGCCTCATCCAAGGGTCGGACCTTGTGTAGTGTTGTCCACTGACGCTACCGTCCCACTACGACCGATTCATGGAGGCCCAGTGACATGTGTGTCAAGAGAAGATGGGTGTTTTCCTTCATTTGTTTTGATTTTTTGAGACGCTTCCACTCGTTGCGGAGCCTCCTGAAACAGCAAGCAGCAAGCCGCGCATAGGCAGGCTTCGCTTCGCACCGGTTGCCTTCTGTCGGATCTCTTCTTTTTGTTGTTTTTGTCGTTCTGTGATCTCCACAGCCTTGTCGTGTCAGTGTATGTGTATCACCTGCACTTTCTTTGTGTGCAGTTCACTTGATGTTGTCTTGTTATTGTGCCATTGCGTTTCGTCTTCACACCATTAGCGATCCACACCGACCCATGTCCCCCTTCAAGGAGGGGAGGAGCCTGGGTCCTCACACGGTTTCTCTACCAAGTTGCACGGAGTGCGTTGCCGCGCTGTTCACCTCTCTGCCTTCCCAGAGCGCGGCGAACGGGACGAGCAATAAGAATAATAATATCAGCTGTCAGAGGCCTCGTAGGGTTTTCTCTGACAGCATCATAGAAAGCTTGGTAGGCGGCCTCAGGAGTAACGTCTGTGTTCACCTTTCCTGAGCCGCGCGAAACGCATGCGTGTGACGACGTCACCAGAGAGGTTGAAAAAATGGAGAAGGTTTCCATTTTTGTTGCTTTTGTTGACTTCTCTGTTTCCGTCGTTCACAACGATGTGGGCTCGCATCCGCTACGAACTCGAAAAAAAAAAACAGGACAAGACTGAATCTGCTTCCAGTCTCACCTGTCCATACGCTAAGAGGCACACATCGATTGAAAGATATGTGCCTCCCCAGCGCACTGTTCGAGTTCGCGCGGGGTTTAACGAGGTCAGCTAATGCAGATGATCGATCTGTCCTTGACGCGCCAGAGATCCGGCCTCTTCGTCATGATCTGAAACGCGCCACCAGGCACGTCGCTCAGCTTGAGTGTGTGTAGCCAGCACAACGAGGTGGCGGCGGAGGTCAGCGTGGTGGGGCCGTCCGCGGTGCTCTCGACGACGCTCTCCGGTGCCGCGGCCGACACCGCGCGTATGACCAGTGACTCGGCGATCAAGGACCGGTAGCCACCGGCGCAGTAGAAGCACAGCTGATGCAGGCGCTGCACCTCTCGCTCCACGCTGAGGCCGGCGACGATGCCGTCAGCGTGCAGCTTGCGCACCCAGTGCCCACCGAGGGCAGGCGAGGCGCTGAAGGACGGAGTGGCGGAGGCCTGTGATGTGGACTGACCACTTCCGTTCACAGCAGCAGCAGCAGCAGCCTGGCTCGAGCGCCACTGCCGCACCGTGTCAGCCGCGGTGTCCGTGCACAGGTCACACAACTGGCAGTGCACGCTGTGCTGGTGCGAGCCGTTCTTGAACTCGTACGGTGTGCGCACATCGATCACGAGCGTGTCCGGTCGCGGCTCAATCGATGCCAGCGACTCCACCGACCACAGCCGTTCGAGTGGCGTGCTGTACGTGACCCACCGCACCACTTCGGGAAACAACGCCCCAGAAGAAGAGGACGATGAGAGGGAAGTCGCACACGACAGCGAGCTCGGCGCCAACACCACCACAGCAGTCGCTGCGCCTGCGTCTGCTCCGGCGGCGGCTGTGTTGTTGGTGCTGCCACCCGCGCCACCCGCACCGAGCATGGCGCCGGACACGTGCAGCGTGCGGCGTGACACGGCGCACGACGGCGGCAGCGTGGGCAGCGCGCGGGCCGTGGGCGAGGTCGGTGTTCCGTGGCAGCTCGCTGTGTGGATCACCTCGGAGTCCTGCGTGAGCTCGGCGAGTGTGGCCACGGCGATCACGGCGGCCTCGGGCGACACGGAGAGCAGTCGTCGACGCACCGTCTCACGCTGTGCGGCATCGCTGCAGAGAGCGAGGATGGGCTGCCCGGGCACGAGCACGCACTGCAGCCACAGCTCCGCACGCTTGGCACCAAAGGCGTTCGTTGGGAAGCTCATGGGGACGTTGATGGCGCCTTCAATGTGCTGCGCGTGGTAGGCGTTCTCATCGCGCAGGTCGAGCATCACGGGCGGCAGCGGAGGCGACGGCTTGGCCGGCGTCGCAGACGGTGGTGCCATGGAAGAAGCAGCGACATCGCCATCATCATTCCGCGACGTGCTCGGCTGTGCGCGGAGAAGCTGTCGGAGGTTGAAGGCGCGGTTGGCCTGGTACAGCATCGCACGCGGCAACGGCGGCATGCGCTTGTTGAACTTGACGTACACATCGGGCGAGGTCAGGGTGTCGATGACGCGCTTGGCGTGCTGCATCTGCTTCAAGTCGTGCAGGTGCATCGCCCAGAAGAGATCAAGCTGGTTTGTCACGTTGCTGTAGCCGCCGTGAGAGGGAAAGATGATGACGGTGTCCATCGCCAAGTGGTGCTCAAGCTCAGCGGCGGCATCCGCTGTTGAGGCCGGGGCGGGGGGATAGAGATAGGCGTCGTACCAGTGCTTCTTGAGATTGGCCTGCGCCATCCGCATGCTCGCCTGATCGTAGAACGACTCGGGGATCCAGAAAGGATCCGCAGCGTTTGTTGTTGTTGTTGTTGTTGACGATGATGACGACCTCGTCATTGTGGCGGACGCGGCGACTGACCGCTGCTCCGCGCCATCCCTCCCTGCTTTCCGGGCCTCTTCGCGGGTCAGCAGCGCCGTGAAGCTCGCAAAGTAATCGGAGCGCGGCGCCGCGTCGGTCCCCCATGCCGTCCCGCAGAAGACGGCAATGAGCACACCGCAGAGGCGAAGCTCGACGATCACATTCTCTGGCGAGAAGCTCGGCACCGCGACAGTCCGCAGCATCACCACCGGGTCACCGCGCGCCTTGATCGTGTTGTCGTCGAGCTCCAAGGAGGACAGTGGAATGTCGTGTGCCGTGCCCGCCTCGTGCAGCGGTACGCCAGACCAGACCTTCACGCCGCCGTGTGTGGCGCACAACGGCCCAACAGCCAGCGCGCAATCGAGGAAGCAGTGCGTCACCACAACGTGCCCCAGCTGCAGGCCAAGCGCTGCCAGATCCGCGGTGTAGGCCGGTACGGCATCCACCCTTGGGTCGATCAGCGCGGCGACGCCAGAGGTGCGATCGGCGACGAGGAAAGATGCAGTGCGTGCCGCATCGTGCACGTACTGCTTCAGCACCAGCTGTGAAACGTCGTGCTGTGTGAAGGGCGGTGGTGATTCCGCGGTGGCCGTGGTTGCGGTTGTGTCCGTCGTCAGCCCATCCTCCATCTTCTTGTCGCGGCTGCTAGTAGTGTTGTAGAATTGTTCATACGCGCGCAGTCGGTTGTGCGTCGCAGCGAGGGGAAGAAAGTCAAAGGCCATGAAGCTCTCCAAATCGTTCACCACGCGTGCGCGCTGCGACTCCATCAAGGAGGCCGACAAGCTGCTGGACGGCGATGGCGCGGACGCAGACGGTGGGGACGACAAGGAGGAGGAGGAAGCAACAGCAGCAGCCGAGGGGAGCGCGAATGGCGAGTGCAGGCGCCGTACGACGGGGCGCGTCTTGTTGGCTGTGACCGCCCACAGCGGCCGTGCCAAGAGCGGTGCTGATGCGGCAAGTGCGGCGTGATCGGCCGGCGCGGAAAGGGGTGTGGTCTTGCCGCTGTCGCTGCTCGCTGTCCGCGACCGCTTGACACCAACAACACACGACACATCACCATCGCCGCCGCCGCTGCTGCTGCTGTTGTTGTTGTTCTTGATGATGTTATCACCATCGTGGACGTCGTCTCCGAAGATGGCGGACTCCTCCATGTTCGTCGCCACGAGTGTCACCATGAGTCTCAAGATGGGGGCGTATCGATTGCGATACTTGCGCAGCCGCCCCGCGAGTTCCGTGACAACATCATCATTCATGCAACCAGCGAGTTCGAGGAGAAGTGGCTGGCAATAGCGGGGTGCGCGCCGTCGTGGGGCCGGCTGGTCCTTGGAGCTCTCAGCCATTATTACTGTTGTTGTTGTTGTTTGAGGCGTGACGCCTGGCAGAAGAGAGAAAACGAGTCAACGCACAAGAAAGCAACGAAACAAGGAGAAGATGTGGAAAAAAGAGGTATCAAATAATGGCGACAATAGTGCTCAAGCAGCGCAACCACCACCTCGCCAATAAATGGAGATAGCGTGTCGTATAATGTGCTCCTCCACAGATGGTTTCTGAAGGGGAGAGGTGGGAAGAGAAGCAGAAAGAGATAGAGAGGGAGAGAAAGATGACGAATGCAAGAATAAGAGTGGCACGAAGACGCTTCTGGGTGTCTGTGTGGGTAGCATCCCTGAATCTCGAAAAGACTGTGGCATGACTCTGCGCTCTACACCGCACAGTGAGTCTGTGGAAGTCAGTTTCTTTCGTCTCCCTTCCATATGTCCTCGTCGGCTTCCGCTGCGCGTTGGGAAGGCACGCCGCGCAGCGCTGATGAAACGCCAGTGTGCAGAAGAGAGTGAGAGACGAGAGTGGATGAGGGGGGAAGGGGTGGGAACGGAATGGAAGAATCATTTTATTTTTATTTTTTGCAACGGCACTAGTGGGTGCACAGAGGGGAAAAAAGAACAACAAAGAGAAGTGATGGCAAAAAGAAAAGAAGGTAAACGACCAGACAAGAAACAAAAAAAAGAAACAAGAACGTGAAGGAGAAGAATAAAGTGCACAACCGCCTCCGAGGGGCTGCGGGGTATCTCTATGAATAAGCTTGCAACGAGCCCAGAAGGAAGACGGAAAAAACAGGCTGAGAGCAAAAAAGGAAGAACAGAGAGAACAGAGAAAAATGAATAAAGCAAAAACAATGCAATGTCTAGAAACAACGCGCAACAACAAAAGAAAAAAGGAATGAACGTAACAATTCAACAGTGTGTGTGTGTTTGCTTCTACGTGTGCTTGTGCGTTGTAAACTTCGCCGTGATATATCTTTCTTCATTTATGTTCCCGCTGTTATTCTCTACTGACGGTGTGTTTGTCGTGCCTGTGTGTACGTTTCAGCGCGAGTGTGCTGTTGTTGTTGTTGATGTTGTTGTTGCTGTTGTTCTCATCCAACTGCGTCACAGCAGCATTCACTGGCTCTCCGGCCACGGCGCACCGAAGCCGACAGTGCCACCGTGGTTGCGCTGATGGCCAGCTGTCTGATACAGGGGCGTGCACACCTCCGCTCGACCACCACCGCCACCACCACCGCCACCGCCTGCACTCACCCCAACACTAGGGCCCGCTCCGTGGTACCTGCCGCGCGATGGCGAGCCCACCGTGATGGGTGTGCACGTCAGGCCCTGCCGTGGCAGTGGCTGCGCCACGTCCTGAAACGACGGCGGCGGCGGCCCCGCAGTCGCCGCAGCGGAAGTCTGCGCGTGTGCGGCCACAGCCGCCGCCGCCGCGGTGGCTTGGTGGGAGCGGAACCAGGCATCCTGCGCGGCACGCAACACCCAGAGCGAGCCCTCCAGTGACGCCTGGAGGTAGCGCGCGTGCGGCGACGGGGCAGTGGTCGCGATGCTGTCGCACACCGTTTCCATGACCGCGCCATCACCGAGAACGGTCTGCAGGACTTCTGATGTGGGCCGCAAGGCGAGCAGCACGTCGCGTGCGGTTGGTCGGTCCGGTGGGTTGGCAGCAATAAGGCGCATGACAAGCTCCACGAGATCGGTGGAGTAGCCGCGCTCGAGCAAGTACGCGCGCGGAGGATTGCTGCGCAGCTCCAAGAAGGCATCGCCGTTGCGCGGGAGCGGACTGCCGGACATGAGCTCCACCAGCGACATCCCCAGCGAGAACAAATCCCCGGCCTTGAAGTGCTGCTTGGCGTTGAGCATGTCCGCACAGAGGTAGCGGCAGTCGCCTTCATCCACGCTGGCCACGCTCGTTTGCGTCAGCTCGCGCTGCAGGTTGAAGTCACCGAAGCCCGCACCAAGTACGCTTGGCGAAGTCCCGCCCCCGTCCGCGGCGTGGTTGACAGACGCCCACTCCGAAATCATCGCCAGCGTGAGAGTCGGTGGAGCCGGCGACGACCCTTCCACTCCAGCCCCACTCCCATCGCTATTGTTGTTGTTGTTGTTGGCCATGTTGGTTGGTGTGACGCCGTCATCCTCTCGCATCCGAGGCGAGGAGAACTGAAGCGGCGGCACCGACTGACTTGGCGCCTCCTCATCGGCTTGCGCACGGCCCTCCGCACCACAACCACCACGGTTCGCGCCTCCTCCGTGTCTGCCTGGTGCTGACGCGTGTGCTGGCCCCTGGCCCGCCTCCGCTTGCGCCTGCATCGCCTGCCGCAGTGAACACGGTCGCCCGTGCTCATCTAGTGTCACGCTGCAGCCAAAGTCAGAGAGCCGGTAGTTGCCCATCGCATCAATCAGGACATTGTCGGGCTTGAAGTCGACGTGCACAATGTTGCGGCTGTGCATCGCATCGAGCGCGATGGCCATGTGCACCATGAAGGTGCGCAGCTCGTGTTCATCCCACTTTTCACCACGCGCGCGCATCTTCTCCGCCAGCGCGGCAACGGAGCCACCAGGGCAGTACTCGAGCTGCAGAAAGAGCTGCTGCTGAGGCCCACCGCTGCTGCCGCCGTCCTGCCACGCCGCACTGAGCTGCACAATGTGAGGGAGGCCACACAGCATCGTCATGATCGTCTTCTCGCGTCGGAAGCGGCGCCCCTGGCCGTCGCGGTCGTGGAACGGCATCGATGCCTTGACGGCCACGTACTGGTGCGTGCTGCACTCCTCGTACAACGTGACGCGACCAAAGGAACCGCGGCCGAGCTCGCACACTTCACGGAAGTCCGTGAGAATGCGGCGTGCAAGCAAGGCAGACAACTCCTGGTCCGCTTGTGAGGCCTCACCGCCCGCGCCGCCACCACCACCGCCTCCGAGCATGCCCTGACTGAAACTGAGGCGATCCAGGTTCGAGTGCAGCGGCTGTGAGGCCGAGAAGGGCTGCGAGGCGGAAACAAAGTCGTAGAAGCCGCTGGTGTTGCTGTTGCCGTGGTTGAGCACGTAGGCGTTGGGATGGTGCAGCGTGAGCGGCGAGCACGACGGCGACATGGGCGGGCCGGCTGCTGCACCGAGGGTCGGAGAGGACGGAAACAGCAGGTGCGCCACGCTGAAGCCACCCCCAGACAGCCCCACCGCGGCCGCGCTCGGCACGGGACCGTGGCGATTCGCGGGGTGCTGCTGCGCGGCGGCGAAGCTCTGCGGTGTCAGGGCGTCCACGCCTTCGTTGAGATCGAGCGCGTTGAGCTGCGAGGCGACTTCCAGCGACCGCTTCCGACTGCCGTTGGCGATCGCCTCACTGCGGAAGTACTTGGCCGCCCCGCTACCACCACCACCACCGCTGTTGGTGTTGCTGTTGGTGTTGGAGGTGGGCTGCGAGAGGGTGGTGTTGCCAACGCGCGTGGTCGGGGTCGGTGGCAGTGGCGGCGTCACGCGCGCTGCACGCTGACTGGACGAGATGCCCGCTGTCGCCGTCGTGAACGCGCGCCGCCGGGTAGACTGTGAGCCTTGTGTGTAGCCGCTACCACCGCTGCTGTTGAAGCTGCCCTTGTGCACGGTGCGCCGTTGCTTCATGGGCGTCTGCGTGACAGACAAGTAGGCGGACACCGGCGTGCCTGGTGCCACCGGCGTGCGGAAGCCAGATGCGTCCGCACCACCACGGCTTGAGGGGGGCTGTTGCTGTTGCTGTTGTTGCTGCTGTTGCTGCTGTTGCTGCTGGAGATGAAGCTGGCGGAGAAAGTCACCCGCATCGTCACACGGTGGCTCAGTTCGCGGGCTCTGACGCTCCTCCTCTTCGGCCGCATCAACGTCGACAGTGATGCGCTGCTGCTGCTGTTGTTGTTGCTGCTGTTGTTGCTGCAGCTGGGAGGGCTCCGCTGTGCTGCTGGGGGAAGTCGAGTTCATCAATTTCTTGCCAATCAGCGGCGGTGGGGTGTTCATGTTGCGTGGCGCGCCGAACAAGCAGCTCTCCGGTTGGCTGCTGCTGCTGCTGCCGTTGCCGTGGTTGCCGTCACCGCGCATCGCACGGCGCGCAGAGGTGCGAGTGGCCGCGGCAGCGCGCAAGTCCTGCGAGACGCTCTCCTCATCCGCTGCGATGGCCGTCGTGTCGCGCTCACGGTCGCTGTTCGCGCCGCGACGGTCGTCGTCGCTGGCCACCTCGAAGGCGGTGTTCATGCTCGCGTGCGTGCGTGTCCAGGGGCGGTGCGCGGATCGCACGACTTGGTTCACTGGGGTGTACGGCACGGCCTGAGGCGCAGGCACACCCACGCAGGCATCCTCGTGGTGGTTGTGTGCGTTCGGCGCGCGGTCACCACCCCGCGGCAGCAGGGACGACGAGTCCGAGTGACTCGCCCCGTGAAGCACTTCGGAAGCAAAGTACGGAACCGGTGCGACGCCGGTCGGTCCACTCGCACCGCCGGGCGCGGCAGCCTGTGGGAATGGCGGGCGCGGAATGAGGGAGTCCTCGTTGTCGAGACCTGACATGGCCGTTGTCGTGGTCGTGGTGGTGGTGGTGGTGGTTGTGTTGGATGTGCTGCCGGTGGGTGCGGCGAAGAGCACCATGCCGTCGATGGCGCTTGACGAGTTGTCGTCGAAGTCGAGCGCGCGGCTGCTGTGTAGCATGGTTCTTTTGGGGGGGATGTTGGTTTGTTTGTTTGTTTTTTTCTTGTTGCTGTTGTTGTTGTGTGGACGGGCGGTCCTTGTATCGATCGTAGTGATGTGGTTCACTGCTGCTTTCTCTATATGTGTGTAAGCGTTGAAGAAACGCGGAATAAAAAGGAAAAAAAGAAGAGGGAAAAACGACTGGAAAGAAGATGAAAAACTAACACAAAAAAAAGACACACAGCCACGAGGTGAAAGCGGGTTGTTGTGGTTGCTGTTGCTGCTTTGCTCTAATAGATACGGAATCACCCTTCTTGTTTCTCTTTCCTCGGTGATTGTGTCGAAAGACTGAAGAAGGTGTCGGAGTAAACGTGAATGTCGGCGTGTATGTGTTTGTGTGTCTTGTCGCAGCCAAGTAGTGCACGTGTTGACGTGCGCCTCTGCAGAGAACTCCAGAGTCAAGGGGGCAAGAGTGAAAGGGAGGTTGAAGTGGAGGTGTTAAGTGCCAAGTGACCGGCGCGAGAGGCGCGCGGGTACGAGAGAAGACAAACACGTGCACGTGGAGTGCTCAACGCGAAGACGGCTGATTCATTCAGAGGAACACACACACACAGACACACATCATACGAGAGAGAGATGCACATACAGCAGTGATTTGAATCTGTGTGAAAGTGTGTCTGGGTGCCTCTCGATCAACGCGTGACGTAGTGGGCTGACACTTCACGCACACACACACACACAAAGAGGTCACTTTCGTGTGCTTCTTGTTTTTAAAAAGGGGTGGAAGCCAAGGTTGTGACTTGATATGTCGTCCTTTTTTTTTGCTTTTCTTTGTTGTTGTTTTGGTGTCATGTGGAAAAGGGGGGTGGTTCATTCATTATTACGTCCGGGGTGTACAAGAACAAGAAAAAGTACGCAGTAAGGAGATGTGTAACAGGGAAGCCGAGATGCAGTGCATCACACAACGCGGCCGACCCACCGACAGCCTCCACGTCAAAAGCAACGCGTCTGTGAGTGAACAACACGCAAACAAAACAAAACAAAAACGGTAACTGTGAGTACTCCAAGACAAGGTGATGGTCCGACACGATTCCGTTGTTTTTTTTTCTTATTGCTGCCCGAGACTCATACGTGCTTGTTGTTCACGCATGGCCTGCATGGCCTTCTCCTGCATGTCGCGTTGATGCTGTTCAAAGAGACCAGAGAATTGCAGAAAGCCCTTTCGTACGAATCCGGAGTACAACGCGGTGTATTCGGCCACACACGCCGCCTCCTCTGTGGTGAGCTCGAAGCCGTCGTCCTTGCCCTTGCTCGACGGCACAACGCACTTCTGGAAGGCACGGTGGGCAATCCGAACGCGAGCCTCTTGGTAGCGCAGAAACTGCTCCGACTGGAAGGTGTCGCGCGTGTACGCGACCGAGCTATCCTGACCCATGGTGATGGAAACTGTCTGTGAATGAGGCAGAGAGACAGACTAAACAAGATACGTTTGTATGGTTGTTTCCCCTTTTCGCTTTTCGCTTCACTGTCCTGATGTGCGGATGAATCAAGTGAGTGCAGGGTGAGTTTGTTGTTGTTGTTTTTTGGCGATTGTGAAGAGTGAGAATGGGGATGTGTGTGATGTGAACTGAGGATGAGTCTGCGCAGGAGGCGACCAACAGGCTTTCGATGGTGAGTCCATTCATTGTCCTTTTCTTGTTTTGTACGCTTGAGAAAGCGAGAGAGGAGAGAAGCGTGGTGAACGGAATAGTCCGTTTGCCAACGCGCCGTTGCTCTTGTGTGCTTTGGCGTTCATGTGCGGACGTCAAAGTCGCACGTCAATCATGTGTGTGTATGTCTCTTCCTTGCAGATATGGATCTATCGACGTGTGAGAGAGAGAGAGAGTTGTGCGCCAGACGACTGACAAAAAATCTCGCTAGAGAGAGAGAAGGAAAGAAAGAAGCAGGCAATTTCTACGCCACACCACAACGCACGCTGCACGATACCCTTTCAGGCCATGTACTCGAGCTCCATGAACGCCTCGTAGACGGCTTTGGTGTCGTGCACGTTGCGGCACCGCACGCGCACCAAGGCGCCGGCCGAAAGAAACAAGTGATCGTACAGTGTGTGCGTGTGCGTCTGCGCGGGTCCGCAACACTCACGGTGAAACCGAACCGGCGAGCGCGTGGAAACACGAGATGGCTGCCGTGACGGTGGCGACACCCGCCTCTGTGAAGACGCGTTGAACGGCGACGGCACCCACGGTGCGGCGGGATCCGCGTAGATGTGTTCTGGTGCACGGGCGGGGCTGCCTCGGCGCGCGCTCGATCCGCGGCGACCCGGCTCGGAAAAGTACAGGGTCGTGGTGTCGCGCCGTGCGTCAAGATGGTGGACGACGCCGTAGAGCCCATCGTCCACCTCAATGACGAGGGCGGGTCGGGACTCGCGACGAGACGCACCGTTGCCACCGCCACCGGCAGAGCTGGAAGTCGCGCAGTCGCGCACGAGGCACGCGACGACCTTGTAGATGCCAGTCCTCTCGATGCGAATCACAGACGGACGCACCCAGGTGAAGCACGCCCACTGCAGACCCGCGCTCGTCTCGATCTCCCCATTGTTGCTGTTGTTGTTGTTATTGTTCGGTGCTGATGTGGCGTATCGACAGGCACCTGTGCTGTACCAGCAGTCCGTTCGCACATCGTAGAGTCGTTGGTCCGTCCAGGCAATCGCGGGGCTTGCGCCGGATGCCTGCTCCGGGGCGAGTCGTGGTGAAGACGAGGCGAAGGGGGAGCGCCGTGGGCTCGTTCGCGTGCGCATGGCAGCGGGAAAGTGCGTGCCGGACTCGCCAAACCAACACCAGCGTGCGCGCTGAGGTGCCACGGCGTGTGGACAAGCGCAAGTTCTGTCGCTGCGTGGTGCGCGCCGCGGGTTCACTGTCCATCCCGATCTGTCATTGACCTCATCATCATCATCATACTCATCATCCTCCGCGTCTGATGCGTTTGTCTGGGCCACGTGGTTGACTTTGCGACTGTGGGCACGTCCCTGCTGCTGCTGAGGCGATGCTGTGGGGCCCGATGTGAGTGTGGCGGTCTGCAGTGCGACGAACTGCTTCCACTGCTCACGCAGGAGCTGCACCTCTGCGATAAGCCGCCGCGTTTGGCCACGCTGGCGTGACGGAGTGGGCGCGACAGAGGAGGAGGACGAAGAAGATCGACTCGCCGAGGCTGCGGATGATGATGACGAGGAGGAGGAGGCGGCACGCGCATGCCGCGCATGACCACGTCGTGTGTGCCGCGGTGACACCTTGCCACGCCTCCCGCCTTGCCTGTCATTCGATTTGAGCTGTGCGTGTGCCTCCAGTGTTCGCAGACGATCCTGAAGGCCACGCAAGGTCGTGAGAACGACGCTCTCGTGGAAGTCGTTGTGTGCCTGCCTCTCCGTCTCAAACATGACCTGCACGTCCTGCACGGCACGGCCAAGCAGGTGGTGGGCGTCCTCGTGCGCCTTGAGGTCCATCTGGTAGCGCGTCTCCTTGGTCTGCCTGTCCTTCACAAGAACCTCCAGCACCTGGCGCATCTGTTCGATCGTCTGCTCCGCGGAGTCGAGTCGTCGGGCTTGCTCCACGTTGAGTTGAATGAGTGCCGCGGTGGTGTCGAGAACGCACGGCTGCACGTTCAGCCACGACTTGCTCTGGCCTTGTTGTGTCTGGTGAATCGCGCTGAGCGCGGCACGGCACGATGTTTCGAGTCGCTGCGACGGCGTCGCAGCCCACGAGGACGAGAGTGGAGGTGGTGCAGTGGTGGCGTTCTCCATGGTAACTATCCGACTAAGAGAACACACAAAAAAAAAAGAAGAGAGAAGAGAGAAGAGTCAAAAATACAAAGAGAGTGAGAAAGCCGTATCACCTTGTTCTATTCGACTTCTGGCAAACAACTCTATACTTGAATGGAACGAAAGATGAAAGGTCAGAAGTGAGTGAGGAGTAGAGATCTTGTCGTACACAGTCCAGGGGAGACTCACGATCAGAAAGCAAGAGAGCGAGAGAGAGGAAAGAGAGAACAGACACGTTCTCTATGTTGTCTTCTCGTCAGCCGCTGTGCTACCTGCGTGACGCCGGCTTCGCAGGGCACGACATCACTCACTGTCGCCTACAGAGAGCGAGAGAGAAAGGGGAAAGAGTGTGCGTCCTTATTGGGCGTGCACCAAAGGATGGTCAGGAAGAATGGAACGGAGGTTGTGATCGCGTGAACCACATCTAATCGTTCGCTTTCATTCGTCACCTTTATCATTCCTTCTCTTGGGTGTGAGAGTGGCTCGGCTCTCTTTTTCGTTGCTGTTGTTGTTGTTTGCGTTAAAAACGTGGTGAACACAAGTATACCCACTAGGAGTTGCGTCAACAATCCTAAGACACGATTTTCATTCTTTAATATCTGTGTTGTGTGTTTTTTTTTTCATTTTTTTCCTACAAGTACGAGAAGCGGGAGAGGATGGAAAGTGGAAGAAGCCCCAAAATGAGAAACCAAAACAGAGAGACACATCGTGAGGAACAGAAAACAAGGTTTTCTTGTGCTCTCACCCTTGCTTCTGTTTTGTGTGGGCGTTGGCTTCTCTCCGTCACTTCCGTGACACACACACACACGCACATGTGCGCATCCTCTCTTCGCGCGCTCCGCGTTTCCGTTTCTTCTTCTTCTTCTAATTTAGAAGGCACGGGCGATGGCGTCAGTGATGTGGGACGCCTCGAGTTCGGTGTTCCACTCGGTGTACGTCTCATCAAGCACACGGCGCAGCTTCTGCTCAGCGCGCTTCTCCTGCACAAAGTGGATGACGGGGAGCTTGTTGTAGACAAAGGACGGCACGATCATGTCGGTCCAGAGCATGGGCATCCAGAAGAAGAAGGCGTACCACCAAACGCAGGTCCAGGACGCAAGGTACCAGACGGACATGGGCTCCAGCGTACGGCGGGACTCAGCCAGCACAAGGCTGCGGTTCGCGTGGCGAGCCACGTTGCTGCTAAGGCGGCGCATCATTTTCTCGAAATGAAAGTGATTGGAGAAGGACCGGTGTGTGGAGAGATATGTGTGAGATTGCGCAATGGCAGTACTACTACGTCGACTAGTCCGATATGAATGAGACAGTGTGTGTGTGTGGAGGGTAAAGGGTGGGGATGGATGGATGGATGGATGGATGGATGTGTTGTGAGTGTGAAGAGGCGCAATCCGCGTGTCCCAAGTTACGTCACCACGTTCGTCAGAAAAAGAGGGGAGTACGAGGGGGTGTAGACTCTGGTACTCACAACATGAAGTGATGGCGAGGAGGCACACCGTTGACTTTGCGGAAACGGATGTCTCAACTGCTCGATGAGCGCGTTTTTGGGGTACTGTTTTTTTCTGTTTTTGTTGTTTTAACATGTCACGTCTCCTTTCGTTCTTTCTTTTTTTTTTACGTGAGAAGATTGGGTGAGCGTACGCGACACTGATAGCAAGAGGAATGGTAATAATAAACGCAAGCTTTAGGAAGTCTTCAGTGTCTCCCAGATATACGTTGCTGACACACCAGCGAGTACCGCCACAAGAGCGAGGATGACACAGTACAGTTGCCACGGGTTGATCCACGCTGTCAGACCACCTTCGCGTGACGAGTGAAGGTTCGCGTCCTGCGCACCATCGCGTTCAGAGTCGTCGGGGTGTTGTGATCGCGTCGCGGCGTCATCCGCACTCGCATCCGGGGCGGCAGCGTTCGTTGACGGCGGTGGGCTCAGGAGCTGGCAGTCCTTGGCATACTCCTCTGGCAGCGTTTGTCCGTAGGTCTTCTTCAGGTGCTCGGCGTTGAAGGCGCGGCTCTTCTGCGCGAGATCGATCCTGTGTTGCGTTGAGGTGGTCATCGAGGAGACCGACATATCCTCAGAGGTGAAGAAGGAGATGAAGCCGGTGATGATGGTACTGACGCTCCACATGGGGCTCCACGACTCGGGGTGGAACGACGTGTTGGTTGTGCAGATCGCCGCGTTCACCTGCAGCCGGCCGCTCGGGGTGCTCATGAACATATCCGGTGGCTTGAACGGGTACTCGGGTGGAAAGACAATCTTGCCCACGTAGCGGCCGCCAGCGTAGGGTGTGTCGGCTGGCCCGTCGAACACAAACCGCCACGTCAGAATATCGTGTGCGTCTGGTGCAGCCGCAAAGTGCGTGTCCGGTGACTTCTGCAGCGCCCTCAGCTCCTTCTGCAGCCGTGAGATGCACTGCTTGCTTGGTGCCATCACAGCAGCAGTAGGTGGGAGGTCGCTTCACGGAGTGGCAACCAAGTGTGGTGGTGGTGGTGGTGGTGGTGGCTGTTGTGTTTGGATAGCGCCAAGCAACAAGAATAATAAAAGTAGTTGTGGTGAAAGGTGGTGCGTGAAGAAGCGCGGCGCGACAGCTACCAAGTGATGATTAACAATGACAACGTGTGTATGTGTGTGCCTGTATTGGTGTTGGTGTCGGTTCTGTTTCTGCCGCAAGTTGCTCTTCAGCTCACGTGAGGCCTTTACGGATTGCGCCGATTGCTGACGGACACGTTGTTGGCCTGCAACGTAGAGGGAATGAAGGAGAGGGGAGAGGAGAGCGGATAATAACAAGGAGGGGAACGCGCAGGCAGAGCAGCACCTCGTGGTTCTTTGTGCTGTGGCTTTCTGTTATTGTGCGAGACGTGATGAGGCGCAGCAGTGTGACGAGGAGAGGATGGGGGGAAGGAGCTGCCACAACTGCGACAACGTGAGAGCCACCAGAAACAGCAACATGCACATGAATGCATGTATCCTTGTGCGTCATTATTCAGCCGTGTCTCCAAAGTCGTCTCGTTCGATCTGTTTGTTTGTTTGTTTTTGTTGGAGTTTTGTGTGTGTTTTCAAGCAGCAAACTTGAACGGCTTGTCTTGGATTCGTTTTTTTCTGTGTTTGTTTGTTTCCGCAAGCTAAGGTAAGCAACTTTTTTCGATGTTCTCCACCCCATGCGCTCCCGGCACCACAACAGGGTCCACAACAGTTCGACTGCCTGTCTGTGTCCGTGTGCGTTTAGAAAGAGAGAGAGGTCCTGTTCACCGCACTCATTTGGTGTCCTCAACACGATCCTTCTTGTGCGGTGGTGTGGACGGCGTTGCACTTGCCTGAGATTTCGCCACGTCCTTCTGAAACTCATCTGGCAGTGTCCGTGCATAGACGCGGCCGGCCTGCGATGCGTTAAACGACGCGCTCTTCGCGGCGTAGGCCTTCTTGTCGGCGTCCGTGGTCGTCACGACACCCGATGTCGATTCCTTCGAGACAAAGAAGGAGATGAAGCCAGTGAGAATGGTACTGACACCCCACATGGGGCTCCACGACTCGGGGTGGAACGAGCTGTTCGACATGCAGATGGGCTGATTCACCTGGAAGCGGCCGCTCGGTGTCAGCATGACAACATCCGGTGGCTTGAAAGGGTACTCCGGCGGGAACCGGAGCTCACCAACGTACCGGCCGCCCTCGTAGAGCGTCTCTTCAGGGCCCTCGAAGACGAAGCACCACAGCAGAATGTTGTTTGGGTCGGGCGCGGCGGTGAAGGTCGGCTCAGGCTTGTCGCGCAGTGCCTTGAGCTCACGCTGCAGTCGTGTGAGACACTGCTTGCTCGGTGTGGGCGGCATGGCAACCTTGTCCTCTGTTGTTGTTGTTGTTGTTGTTGTTGTTGGGGGAGGTGAGGGAGGTCAACGCAGAGCGAGACGAGACGAGAATATGAGAAGGACCTGCGGTTTGGGAAGAAGCACTTGTGGAATATCAAAAAAAGAGAGCGTACGCTGCAGAAGTGGCGCGTGCCAGCAGCTGCTGTTGTTGTGTGTGTGCGTGTGCGTGCTGGTAGGGAGAGGCACAGGCTAGTCGTTGGTGGGCAACGTGTTGCGAGGTGCGACAACAGCAGTGGTGGAAACGAGAGACAGAAAGGATGGATTGGATAGGGAAATTGGGGTCAGTGGTGTGAAGGTGGTCGTCCACGTCGTGCGGCACAAGTGACTGCGCCACTTTTTTGACTGCTTGTGCTTGTGGTGGCGGCACCAAAAAGTGGGTGTTTCGAAGAACCTCGATTATTGTGTGCGTGTGTCGTCTGCGATTTGTACTGCTCTCAGTTTGTTTGATGGTGCCGTCGTGCTTCAGATTCACAGAGACAACGCAAAAAAAAAAAAACTCACTACTTCAGCTCAACCCCTGCAACTTCTGCAAGTCGTGCGCTGTTCTCGTTCACACGTCTGTCGAGGTCCACCAAGCACGCACGGACTGCCGGATCAGAAACGCGCCTGGTCAGAGCTGAGAAGGGCTGTCCTGCATCGCCGCGTGTGCTGTCCAAGTCGGCGTGGCTTGATGTTGATGCTGCTGGTGCTGGTTGTGAGAGTGGGAGTGTTCGCGCTGGTGAAGGGGAGTGCGTTGGGTTTTGGCACGATGTGGCGGGGCCGCGTGGGCGTGGTACCGGGTGTGATCGCTGCGGCTCACAAAGAAGCGAAAAAGAGGCATCGGGCAGCGCAGCAGCGTGACGCGTCATGTGAGGGAAGCTCACCTCCCTGTCCGCACGCGCCTTCCTATCCCACTCTGCATCGTCTTGTACGCTGTGTGTCTGCACTGTTGGTGAGTCCGATCGCGATAGACCGTGCGAGTGACTCGTGCTTTCGCGACGTGTCGTGGCAGGCGATGGCGAGCCGGACAGACCTGGCGCCGCGTGCGGGCCGCTGCGAGCCCGCGACATGTCCACCAGGTCCGGCAGCGCGCAAATGGCGGAGGCTGACGCCAGCTGCTGCGATGGCACACGCGCCTCACCCTTCGCAGGAGGTTGGTAGTGCGGGTCAGGCGACGGTGAGATGGACAGAACGCGATGAAGATCCGATGCTGTTGATGTTGTGGAGACGCGTGTTGGCTCCGTTGGCGCGGTCACCAGGTCCCGCTCAACGCACAGCCGGAGTGCCGACACGTCGCGCTCAGCTTGGGCAACGCGTTGCTGCAGCGCGGTCAGCTCCGCAGCGACAGGATCAGGCCTGACAGGACGATCACCACTCGCTTGGTCCATACGAACACCCACGTAATCGCTTCTGTTTCCGTCCTCATCGACAACCTCTCCGCCACGCTGCTTTTGTGAGCACGTGTTGAGCCGCACGAGTTCCTTGAGAAGCGCGCGCATGGAGGCCTCATAGTCGTCCTCGCCACGACGCAGCCCCCGTTGTGGTGCGTCGTCATCGTGTGTGTACGTGACGGGTGGTGGTGGTGGTGGTGTCACACGCACGAGCTGTGCACGGTACGTCTGCAGGCGTCGCGCGAGATGGGCCTGTGTGCGCCGCGAGAAGGGCGACGACACGCCTGAGGCAGTCGCGCTGCTCTCCAGCGAAGATGACGAGGTTACTGTGGGCGTCGTGCTCGCGCTTCCGCCATCGGAACTGTCGCCGCGAAGAAAGAGCTGGCGATGTGGGCGGTGTTGTGGTCGCTCCACTGGTTGCCCGGACTCGAACGTGCACCGGCCGCGGTGGCGACCCGCGACGATTTGTGGAGGACTGGAACTGCGCGCGCTGGGCCCAGATTCCCGCGGCACGTTGAACTGCACCATCTTGGACCGGCGCGGCTTCGCACCGCTCGTTGCGGCGTTGCGCGCGGTCTCAGCAGAGGTCCCCCGCGCTTCTGTGGCAGTGGTACGCGGTGGGGACCCGTACAGCAGCAGCGTGGCCGACGTCGGTGTCCACGCGGCGCTCATTTTTTTTTGTTTTATTCAAACCAAAATCTTCCTTGCTGTGTTTTTTGGGGGGGAGAAGTGTGGTCGCAGAAAATCTATAAGTAATCGGAGAGAGAGAGCTGTATGATGCATGAGGTTGATCTATAAAGGCGGCGCCACTGCTGAGGAGGGGGGGGATAGGATTCGCTGCCTGCCACAGACTGAATGAGGAAGACGGGAGAGAGAGAAAGAGGAGCGGTGACTGGAAAGTATGAGCGGCAACCAACTGCGTGTCCGAAAGAATGCCATGTGTGAACCGCCTGTGCATGAGCACAGCCCTCACTGTGTGGGTGGGTGAGGGAGAGAAGGAACAGTGTGTGCGGTGCAGTGCGAACACTCGCGAAGACAAAAGGCATGCAGTGAGTGGGGGAAACAGACTGTGACGGCGTCATCACAATCGAAGTGACCCGCCGTCCAGACTGTTCCTCCGTTTGTAAAAAAGAAACACGCACAGGAAAAAAACGTCCCAAAGCAGCACTCGAGTCGTGGCATTTGATCGCAGCACGTTTGTGGTGATTTCTTTTGCGCTTTTCTTTTGTTGTTGTTGCTTCTCTGCTTGTTTAACGCATTAGTTCGGACAAGAAAGTAAACCGAGAAGAGGGGGGAGAAGAAAAGAGGGAACAAACCGTGAAGGGGCCACTCTGGCCTTCACACACACACACAAACAAACACGAACACACGTGCACAGACACACCACGACACAGGCCATCGCAGTGTGCAATTGCAAACATCACAAGTGAGACAGGGTGGGTGGGCCCAGTCTCTCCCCTCTCCCTTCTTCTTTTCTTCTCGCTCTCCCGTGTGCAGCCTCGTTGAGTTACGAGTTGGTATAGCGCTCATCCGCAGGGCGATCAAAGTCGACGTCAAGCTCCGATACGCGCCAATCCTCGTACGTGTTGTCTGGCAGAATGCGGCGAATGATAAGTGGAATCGCACGCTCGCGGAGCTCCTTCTGGGCAATCGTCAGCGGGTCGTCCTCGCCGTCCACCGCGACACACACCGGCGCGTTCATGCTAATCTGAAGCGCACGCGTGCCAAGAATGCGCGCGCGCTCGTACTTGGTCAGCACCGGGGTCGTGACACGCTGATCGGCGCTGCGGGGCTGCAGGCCCTTGCCCGCGTGCGCGCTGCCGGACAGGATCACGTTCGCGGCGACCTCGTCAGGCACGTGATCAGGGTCGTTCTCCTCGTCCTCGCGGTCCGCGCCGGAGAGATCGTCGGCGTCACTAAACTGTTCGTCGCGGTCCACATCGTCGTCATCGCCCATGTTGAGGCTCAAGCGCTCGTCCTCATCGTAGTCGGACATGGCACGCACAAAGAGAGAGAAAAGAGAAGAAGGAGAAGAAAAAAGATGGCAAACAGCAAGTGCAAAAAGAAAGAGAGAACTCGTATGGCACAAGAAAAGACCACTTGGAAGAGCAGAGAGACGGTAGACGAGAGAGAGAGAGGGAGGTTGGTGACAGTGTCGGTGTGTGCTGGATAGAAAGAGAGAAAAAGAAAAAGAGCACGTAGCGCGGATGATGTGTTGACAGTGGCAACATCAACAAGAATGTCTGAGATGTCATTTCTGCTGGGTTGAGAGCGATGGCGATCATTCCCATGTACGTCACAACCTTTCGCGGTCAGTGTGCATGCCAACAACAACATGTGATGGATCTTGTACTTTGTGTTTGATTTAACCGGTTGGATTCCGTGACTTGGCATATCCACGCAACAGCACAGCACAGTCCTTTTGTCAGACGGCGCACATGCACGCGCGAGGGAAGAGAGAAGAAACAAAACGGAAACTGGAATGTGAATAGATGTGCGCGCGGCTCTTACTCGGGGAGGTCGTTGTTGGAGCGCTGCAGGCCTTCCACCAGGTCGCCGAGATACAGTCGGTACGCGCCATCCACCAGCTCGTGTGAGGCCGCGTTGTTGCCCGGCAGTGAGGAGGAGGATGGCATGCGCAGCGGTGGGTGACGCGACAGCACGGCGGCCTCTGCAGTGCGTGTCAGTCGCTGGGGTAGTGCGAGCACACGTGTAGAGGCTGTCTGCAGACCACCGCCTGTCTCACCCGCACACGCCACGTCGTGCACGCCTTGCCGCAGCAGCTGCGGTTTCTTGAGCACAAAGTGCACGCGCGAGTCGAGAAGCGTCGGCGCCTCGGCAGGCGGCTCGTGCGTGCGTGCGAAGACGTCCAGTGGCTGCACACGCACGTCGTACTCCAGCAGTGCGTACTGCGTCCGCAGACCACCGAGATGATCGCGCACCGGCGCGGGCGTGTGCTGCGCGATCTGATCCAGCACGTAGCGACGGTCTTCAGCGGAGAGCATGTAGCGTCGCCGATCTGCCCAGAGCAGCAGTTCGTCTCGCCACGTCGCGCGGTAGAGACCGAGCTCCTCGACGGCGTGGCGATAAATCGGCAGCAACGCCGCCGACTCCATCCGCAGGTACAGCTTGAGGAGGCGGGTGATGAGTCCAGCGGAGAGCGGCACGCCGCGCGCCTCCATGCGTGCGAGGAGGGCCTCCGCACGTTCGGCCGGATCGAGTGCGTTGTGCGCGTCCTGCAACAGGCACGCATAGTAGAAGTCGTCGGTGCAGTGCAGCAGCCCGTCCGTGACCGCCGGTGCGAGGTAGGTCGCCTCAAAGTCGCTGAGCTGGCACTTGGAGAGGGCGTTGAGAGACGTCTGCAGGAGGTACTCCCAGCCGTGCCGGCCTACCGTGACCAGCGGACCGCCGTCTGCCGCACCGGCATCGAACAGAGAGGACAGCGCGTCACCAGAGCCGCCTGTGTTGCCGCCCCCACCACCCCCACCACCGCCACCTTCGAGGGTCAGACGACTCCGTGCGAGGTGAAACCCATGCAGTGCCACGTCCGCCGCCCGCGTTTCGCCCGCGGAGATCAGGAGGAGTGACCAGAGGCTGATGCCGATCGGGCTGCCCTCTGAGAGCAGCCGCCGTCCGAGACGCACGACGAGGCGGTTGTCGCGCGCCGCCTGAAGCACCATGATGAGACGCCAGGGCACAAAGTCGGTCGTGAACAGCGCGCCAGCCGGTGGGCTCGCACCCGCACCCGCACCGGCGGCTTCCTTGGCAGATTCCATCAGTTCCCCGTCGAGCTCGTGTTCAGCAAACAGGGGTGAGGTCGGGACTGTGGTTGTCGTGGAGTTGGCTGGGCGGGAGGGGTGTGTGCGGCGCGCGGTGTCGTAGTACGACAGGGCAACCTTGACGTGCCGGCCTGGTGTGCACGTCGCGATCAGGTAACTGTAGAAGAGCTCGTGCGTGTTGGCGTGCTCCGCGTCAACAGTCAACGAGGATGAGGATGAGGACGGTGTTTGGTCATCCGATCCGCGTGTGAAGGTCGGTGGCTGCAGCCAACCCTCCGCGAGGCACAGTTGATGGAAGAGCATCTGGCCATCGTCGTTCGACGTGTCGTAGAGCACGAGCCGCCGCAGCCGACGGAGCAGTCGTGAAGGCTCCCAGGCAACGGACTGGCTCGCCGTCTCGGTAGTGTTGCTGTTGTCGCCTTCCTTTGGCGCAGCGGATGTGCCTTGTGTAGCCTCCGTGGCATCCGCGTCATCGAGGTGCTCGCCACGGCTCTGAGACACGCTCTGTGTGCGTTGTGACAACGGCAGGACGTACTCGGTATAAATCATCAGCGCGTCCTGCGCGGCCTGATCCGCATCGGCGCGGTGTGCCGCCGCCACATCGCTCACCGCCGTCGCCGCGAGGTGATCAAAGTGGCAGTGCAAGCCCACCGCGCGCCAGAGACACCGCACGAGAGCAAAGGCCGCCTGCTGGCCCCGCACGGAGCCTGGGGATGCGGCCGATGTGGATGTCGATGCGGCGCGCGCCTCCCTGACGCACTGCGCGGCGAGGGCAGCGAGGTGGAGCAGGCGTTGACTGTCCTTCAGCGCGTACACGCTGTCGACGACGGACTCGTTGGGCCCGATTTTGGCGTCGGGGTCTGGCAGCGGCACCTGGCCCGCCTCTTCGGCCCGGCGGCGCGACTCGAACAGACGCACGCACGCCTCGTGGAAGCCCGCGACGTGTGCGAGCTGGAGGTAGTCCTGGATCTGCTTTGGCGTCGCGGTCGGCACGCGGTGTTCGAGGAGCTCCGTCAGATAGGTGTGCACCAGGGGGCGATCCTGGTCGTCAAAGTTGAGGCGGCTGAAGCGGAAGACGCGCTGGCCAAAGGCGTCGCGTGAGAGAAGCGCGAGCTCGCGTGCCAAGGAAGCTTCGCGATCACTGCGACGGGTGTCAGAAAGCTGCGCAGAGACGGGGAAGTGAGGGGCTCTGAGGAGCGGCGATGTGGACAGCGCGCCACCGCTGTGACGCGTGGAGGCCGCGAGCGGGACCGCGCGTGCCCACGTCGCGTGGCAGCCGTGAGCCAGACGTGCGGCTGCAAGCGACATAGCCACAGACAAAAAGAGAGAGCGCAAAACAACAAAGAAGCAAAAAAAAAACGGATACAAACAACAATGACAAACAAATTGTAGGTACGCTTTCGGACAACAAGATCGACTAATGTACCCTCTGATGAAGAAGAATAAACGAGAAATGCGAAGTGTCAAAGAAGAGAGAGAGGAGAGGAGAGAAGGGAGAGGGTCAAGTTTGTGGCAAAAAAAAAACGGGAACGTATCTGGAGGAATGCACGGTAGTGATTCATGGTGAGTGCGGTGGTGAACGGCCACCGACAGTGCCGTTTGCCTTGTCTTGTCTGCTCGAAGTTTCCTTCTCTGCTGTGCGTGGTTCTCTTGCGGGAAACAAGGAACTGAATACGTGTTCACGCGTTGCACGTGGGTCGTTGTGGTTTGATGTAATAGTGATACTTTTTTTTGTTTTGTTTTATTCTTCCGAATGTTTTTTTGTTTTTGTTTTCAACATTAACCATCGCACGGTTAAGCGTGCCTTGCCAAACTGCTTGTCATGAAGCACCGCCACCAAGATTTCTTTTTTTTTTCTTGTGTCTCTCTCTATACGCCGAGCCACACTCGCACCAGCACACGCGCGGCAAGACCCCCTGTCGCCAAAGCACAACGTCAACGGTGCCACAGATCAGATGGGGGTTGAGCAAGACAAAAAGAGCGCGAGAGAGCAGGAGAGAGAGAAAGAGAGCCGCGCCTCACGTTAGTCAAGGCCGCGCAGAGAAGATAAAATGTCGGCGAGATTCAACTTCACCTTGGTCTCTCCCTCCGCCGGTGCCGGTGCCGTCGTCGTCGCCTCTGTGGCAGTTGTGCTCGGCGCCTCCTCCGTCTCCTCTTCGGCCTTGACAGGCGGGGCCCCAGCCGGTGTGGGGCGCTGTGTGACGGGCACAAACTGGTCGAACAAGGCACGCACAGGCCCGTTGTTCCACAGCTGCCACTCCGCGCTGTTCGGGCTGTTGGTGCGCTTCTCCAGCCACTTCAGCCACAGGCGCCGGTTCTCACGCATGGCCCTCGTGTGCTCATCCAGCTCGGCGTCTTCGTCGGCATTGGCCTCATCGCCCTCGTGCGGGTTGGGGTCGATGTCGCCGGGGTAGCGAATCGCGGGCCGCGTGCTGCGCGCCATCGGGTTCGGCAGATCGTAGACATCCTGGTGCACCAGCCGGCACGCACGACGCGGTCCGGGTGACGGCGTGGGGCCGCGTGACTCGCCGCCCTCGCCCTCCTCATTCGCAACGGCGGAGACGACGGCAGATTGGTGCGCCCCGCGACGACCGCGCTGTCGGCCGCCACGCTGGCCAGGCGCGCCCTGTGCCTTGGTCTCGCCGTGCGGACCCGCGCAGAGACCCATGAGGTACGCGATGCACAGATCCGCCGGCGCATCGCGGAAGCGACAGAGGTCACCGTGCAGGCACACGCCCCACACGCGCAAACACGGGTGTGTCGTCGGGGCCGGGCCCTTGGCGGCGGCGCCACGCGCGTTGTTGTGGCTGTTACTGTTACTGTCCTTGTTGTTGTTGTTGCCACGCTGGTGTCCGCGCCCGCCAGGCCCGGGTGTGGGCACCACGTTGGTGGCGATGTTCGGCAGCCGTGCGATGGCGTTTGGCTGGTCACCGCGGCTGAGAGTCGGCACGGCTCTGCGTTCGCCGGACGGGGCGACGGCCTCAGCCGGCCGCTCCATCACGTCCTCTGCCACCGTGCTCGCCGAGCTCGGGCTGTAGTTCAGCCACGAGAGCAGCGATGGAAACGGCACGACGCGGCTGGGACGGTACTGCCGCGGGCGGATGATGCGCGTGAAGCAGTGTGTGCAGAGGATCACCTTGTTGCGCACATCCACGGCGACGCTGTCGGACTGGATGTTGTCGCGGCGGCACTTGGCGCAGCCGAAGCAGACGCGGTCTGGGAGCTGATAGAGGCGCATGTGCGTGGCCGCGCTCGTGTTGGCGTCCGGCGGCAGCTTCTTGACCCGCGTCGGGAATGTCGCGAAGTTGTGGACGGTGAGGCGCGGGATAGACGGCTGCGCGCCACTGGATGACGCGGCGGCGGTGGCAGTAGGGTGGCTCGCACCGGGATAGGGGGCGCCGGGACGGCTGCTCTTCATCCCCGCCACACGCGACTGCTGTGACGGTTGCGGGGCTTTACTCATGACGACGACGACGACGTAAAGCAAATAAAAATAAATAAAAAAGAAGGAAAAAATGGACGTCTCACGTGGTGTTCCTGACGTCATGATGGAAGAGATCGTAGAATCAGGGAGAGAAAGGGGGGAGGAGGAGGAGGAGGAGGGAAAGACGATAACATTTACACGGGTGGGTGTGTGGGTGGGTGTTTGATGCGGAACGCGCGCTGTCCACGGAGTCTCCACAGTGCCCACTTGTCTCTTGGACAGAGCGTGGCACGTAAGATCTGGGGCGCCCAGGGACCCGAGGTACACTGTGGTTGCGACACGCTCAAAAACTGCGCATCGTGATGGAGAGGGAGGGGCAGGGGAGGGGAAGAGAGGGGGCAATCCCTGCGGGAAGGGAAGCGCACAAAGACACGACTAGAGAGAAAGAGAGGGAGACGGCGAGTCACAAGGCTAAGCACGACGTCACATCGTACTGCGCCTCCCACAGTCATGGCCTCTCTCTCTTGATTGCCGTCTTTTCTTTCTCTCCGCTTCCTCGTCCTGTTGGTGTTGTCAGGTGTGTGTATTTTTGGGTTTTTTGTTAAAATGAAGGAAATAAAAAACGAGCATTCGTAGAAATTGCTTGAATCAGAGAGTCTGAGGCGGGGGTCAGCAGTGGGCCATCAGCGAAAGACACACACACACAGATTACGCGTAGCCGAACTTCTTGAGCACCTCCACGTTCTTCTTGGGCATCTTGGCCATGGCCTCCTTGCGGGCCGCGGTCCAGGCATCGCGCACCTTCTGCTGCTTGGCGTGGTGGCGCGAGGACTTCTCCANGTACCGGCCACGTTGAGCTGCTCGCAGCGCACCACGGTGATCTTCTTGCCGAGGAGGAGCTGCTTGGCCACGACAGCGGCCGCGCGACCGAGCACGTGATCCTTGAGGTCGATCACGATGATCTGGGGGCGGTGCTTCTTGGCACCCTTGCGCTGAGCACGGGTCACGTTCTTGCGGGAAGGAACGGCCATTTTCGGAGCTACTGATTCACTCTTGCGTATGTATGTATGTTTTTGTGTGTTGTTGTTGTGTAGTGTTGGAGAGATGAGAAAGAAGAAGTTATGGGATCGAATTGATGGTGAGAGAGAGTGTGTGTGTACGTGTTCAAGACAGTGGGGATGAGTCACATGCTCCCAAAAGGAGAGGAGGAGAGGATGGAAGAGTAAGCACCACGCCCAATCCACAGGATGCACAGGAGGGATATGCCAGACTGACACTGAGCGTGTGTCCTTGACAGGGTCACACACAGAGAGATGCGGGCACTGGTCTTGTCCGCTGTACCGCACATTCCCGTGTGTGCCAGCCTTGCGGCCACATGTGTGCGCGCCGCACGCGTGCTTTTGATAAGCCATGTCCCAGCACATCCACTCACCGTGTACACAGCATGCGTGTGTGTTTGGTTTTTGTGTGTTCGTTTCTTCTTAAGAAAACACGGTCCCAATTATTACACTGTTAGACGTAAAACGACAAAACAAGAGAGAGACAGAGACACAGAGAGAGAGGGGTGTGAAAGAAGACAGCTTACGTGAGGACAGGGTAACGGACGAGGGAAAGAGTGCCACTGAGGGGGGGGAAGGACAAGAAATGGCAGAACAACAAGAAGAAGAAAAGAGGAGAGAACAGCATGTCCGTCACGAACAGGGTACTCCTGACAGAAGCAAACTGCAAAAATACATAGAGCAAAACGCATTCGTCTGTGTGCTATGCGCATCTTCACTTTCTCAGCAGCCAGCTAAGCTTCCCTCCCCGTGCCTTCCTCCCTCCCAGCCAACGGCAACAACAACAACAACAACAGTCCCGCAGCAACTAGTCCTTCCCGTACTCGGGCTTGAAGATCTGGAAGCTGCACTTGCAGTCCTCATCCATCTGTAGCATGGCTCCGCTGTTCGTGAACTCGCCACAATAGTTGGACGCACTGAAGATCGTGACGAGGCGGCGGCCAGCGAAGAACTGGTAGCCGTTGTCAACGACCTGGTGCGCACGAAGCACAATGTCGATCCCTAGTTCATCGCACACCTTCTTCACGACGTTGGCGCCGAAAGTGAAGCTCACGCCGCGCTCGCTTGGCTGCCAGCCCATGCTGTTCTCCTCGGGGTCGGACCAGAGAATGTCGCAGGCCAAACCTTCGTCCGGCACGATCAGCGGACGGGGGATTTGTTCAATCTGACGCAGCGACTTCAGCTCCGGGCTCAGACCACCGTGCATGCACAGTGCGATATCCTCAATAACCGCGGCGATGGGCAGGCAGTTGAAGACGTCGGTGAACTCCTTGAAGAGGCGCAAGTTGCCCGAGAAGCGCCGCTTGATCTCATCGAAGAAGCCGTAGATGCGGCAGATGCTGTCCGTCTCGTGGTTGCCGCGCAGCACAAAGACGCGGTCCGGGTAGAGGACCTTGAGGCCAAGGAGCACCATAATCACCTCCGTCCCCTGCTTCCCGCGATCGACGTAGTCGCCCAGAAACAAGTAACGCGAGGCCGGTGGCATGCCACCCGCCTTGAAGATCTCCACAAGATCCGTGATCTGACCATGAATGTCGCCACAGACGTTCACCGGTGCCTCCACACGCACCAGCATTGGCTGGGACAGCAGAATCGGCCGCACACGCTGCAGCACCTTTCGAATCAACTCCACCGTCAGCAGCTTGGGACCGTTGCGCCAGTTCTCTAGGATGCCGTTCACCATGGCGCGGATAACGTCGTCATCGGAGTGCACTGGTGCAAGGCGCGAGGCCGCGGAAGCGGAAGCGGAACCGGTGAGGGAGGCGTCCGCCTCGCTGCGTGTGGCTTTGCGCGATGGTGGGGAGTCACCGGATTCATTTCTGTTGCTGTCCAGCGACGACGAGCGTGAGCGACTACGCTTGCGCGGCTTCGGCGGCGAGGTACTAACAGCCGGCATTATCGAAAGCACAGAGCAAAAGCTACAAGAAACAAAAGAAGAAGAACACACCGGAGAGCACGTGAACGTCGAATACAGCGGACAAATCGAAAGAAGGAGAACAGACAGAAGAAACAAAACGCCAGGTGAGTTCAGCCCACACGTGTGTGAAGTGGAGAGAAGTAAACAGTCTGTGTGTATGTGTATCTGTATCTGTACGTGGGTGGGGGATGCGTGTAAGCCAAAAGCCGAATCAGCACCTTTCGCACAACGTACACCGAATGGGGTCGATCCCTGACTGCGTTGGCCGAGATCTTGTCGCACACGAGAGTATGTTGACGCGGAAAGAACAAGGCACCAAGAAGAGTGAGGAAGAGGAGGGAAGATGTGTGTGTTATGAGGTGATGGCGAGACGAGGGTGCGACAGCGACAGGAATGTGGATGTCTGTGGGTGTGGATGGGACGATTCCTCCGTGGCATCGATGGCACACCCTTGTCGTGCATCCATGTGGCATGTGGAAAAAAAAGAAAAAGAAAGGAAGGGAAAAACACGTGTTCATCGCTGACCCCGTGTGGAGTGCCACCTCGTCACTCGTTCGTCTTGGTCGTCCAAGACGTGCGGAGAGCGCGTCCCCAAGATCGAAACAGAAACGGGAGATGAACGAAGGTGCCTCTCCGTCGCCGTTCCGTGTAGGGAAGGTCGACTAGAGGAGTCTTCTTCGAACGACCCGAGATCTGCAATGTGCGTTTTTGGGGGGAAAAAGTTACTGTTAGGTGTTGGAGGTTGAAGGGTGCGTGAGCCGCGGGTGATTGCAACAACAGTGGAACGTGAAGAGTGAGTGTGCGTCGTGACTTGTTTCCCCGTTGCTGTGCGAATGGAGAGAGAGAGAGAGAGCCTGAAGAAACCCCGGAACGGCACGGCAGCACCACGCATTGTGGCATGTGTTGGTGTGCGTCCATCCCACGTTTGTTCATCCGCAAAAGAAAAAAAAGAGAAATTCGACCTCGCATCTCCCTTCATACGTGCACGCATTATTAGTTCTTCCACTGCACAGAATTTTGTGTGTTGTGTGGTTTTGCCGACACACCACGCGCAAGCAGCTCCCACCGTCCGTTTCCTTGACAACCGCCACAGACCGTTTGAGCAGCCTGTTCTGAGTGTTAAGTAACGAGTCGATAAGTGAGTATGCGTTGTGTGTGTGTGTGTACTTTTGTTTTTTCCGTGACTCGGCGTTTACTTGATTTTTGTTGTCGTTGTTGCTTTCACCGAGTCGACATGCTTGTTAATGACGTCTTGTCAATCACTTAAATCTTGTTCCAGGCCTGGATATCCATGGACTGCACCTCGTCCTCGAAGCCCATGATCAGGT
>JASANR010001439.1:0-50558 GCA_030849635.1 Wallacemonas sp. MBr04 | reverse complement strand
GCAGGTGCCGTACGCGGTGCTGGTGCCGTATGCGGGGTCGTAGTGTGGATCCGACATCAGGTTCAGCTGAATGATGTCTGCACGCGCCGTGGAGAGTGAAACGAGCAGGACGAGGAGGATGGACAGGAGAGGCGGCACCAGACGCGTCGCGCGCCGGTCACTGTGATGCAGTGCGTGGAAGCTGTTCATGGATAATGTGAATGTGTGTTGTACTTTTGTGTTGCTGAAGAAAGGGATAATATATATGTATCAGCAAAAGAGAAAGAAAGCAAAATCAAGAAGAAAAGGTGACTATTGTGGTGAAAGATTAGGAGCGAAAGAGGAAGGAGGTATACTGAATTGGTGAGTGCAAGACGCGGCGCTCACACGACGTCGGAGCAAATGTGTGTGTGTGTGTTTCGGCTCACATAAACAGTAATGCTACAGATATGAAAAAGAGCCCTGCAATGCAGCGATGGCCGTAGCCGTCACGACGACCGCAATCCACCGTGTCCGGTGCACTTTTTTTTAAAGCTGAATTGTTACCCTCCACATTTGGAAGCAGTTGTTCAAGGAGCGCGGATTGAGGCTGGTTTTTGTTGACGTGATTGTCAGTGGAAGTGCCCCATTGGTCGTCATTACCACAAGGGGAGTAGCGAAAGCATCAAACAAAAAGCAGTAATAAAAGAAAACGCTGTTGTTGCGGATGCACTTCCTGGGACTTCAGTGGTTGTGGTCGTGGTCGTGGTCGTTGTAGAGTCCGGAGGGACCGAGGGCTCAACGCTCGCATCAACGCAGGTCTGCAAGTTGTCGAAGGTCGAGTACCGCATCGCACAGACCGTGAAGGTACGGCAGAAGTCTGTCGTGCACGGGTCGTCGAGGATGCCACCCGTGCGCAGCAGCATGTAGTTGTTCCACAGCGTGTCGTCCGTCGCGAGCGCCGCGATCTGCGTGTTCATGACAGAGACGTCGTTCAGCGACGACAGGCCCATCGCTGTCGCCACATTCTGCGTGGTTGTCCATTCAGATGCCGTGCCTGTAGATGATTCCATGCGCTGCACCAGTTTCGAGATCTTCCCCGACACGCTGTCCACAGTAGCGATCATGTAGGCGGGGGCGTTGCCGTAGTTGGGCGTGACACCATTCAGCACGAACAGCGGCACACCGAGAAGCGGATCCGCGACGATGGAGAACCGGTGCGTGTGGCCGAAGAGCTGAGCAACAATGACGTCGCTGTTAGCCTTCACCAGCTCCGTGTAGGTCTGCTGATACAGTGGCTTCCAGTACATGTCCCTCGCCACGGAGGTGAGACCACCTCGTCTGATGACGCCGGCCATGTTGGGAAGTGGCGGTACGTGGCCCAGCAGGATCACTTTTTGCCCGGCAGTACGCGCGGCGGCGATCTCCGTTCGCATCCACGCAAACTGCCCACACGGGTCAGCGAAGCTGTCTGGCTGCGCCGGCAGCAGCTTGTAGAGCCACACATTCGTGTGCAGGCCAATCACACGCAGTGTGGCTGACGGCTGGCGGCTGAAGAAGCCACANCCAGCAGGATCACTTTTTGCCCAGCAGCACGCGCGGCGGCGATCTCCGTTCGCATCCACGCAAACTGCCCACACGGGTCAGCGAAGCTGTCTGGCTGCGCCGGCAGCAGCTTGTAGAGCCACACATTCGTGTGCAGACCAATGACACGCAGCGTGGCTGACGGCTGGCGGCTGAAGAAGCCGCACTTGTTCATCTGCGTTTGTTCGGTGTCCGTGAGCAGGTTGAACTGGCGCATGTAAGTGGTTTGGTCATTGAGGAAGCTTTGCGTCGTGCTGTTCACGTCGAAGTAGTAGTCCGGGATGACATCGTTGTTGCCGAGGATGCCCATGAACGTGGGAGACGTCATCTGCCCGCTCGTGGCAAGTTGGCTGAACAGACTGCTGAGTGTGTTGAAAACGGGTTCGGCAGACGTGCTGTACTTGCTCATGCCGTGGCGCTGCCAGTCGCCAGCCATCAACGTGAAGGCGGACGCCTGGGCCACCATGTCCGACGTCGTGCTCGTCAGCAGTCGGTATGGCGAGTCGCAGCCCTTGTCGCCGTACTCGGATGCGGACGAGGTCGTGCAGGTGCCGTACGCGGTGCTGGTGCCGTATGCGGGGTCGTAGTGTGGATCGGACATGAAGTTTAGCTTGATGATGTCTGCACGCGCCGTGGAGAGTGAAACGAGCAGGACGACGAGGAGGATGGACAGGAGAGACGGCACGAGACGCGTCGCGCGCCGGCCACTGTGACGCAGTGAGAGGGAACCGTGCATGAGAGATGTGAACTTGTGTTGTGCTTTTGTGTTGCTGAAGAAGGAAGGGATAATATAAAGATGGGAGCAAGTAAAACAAATGAAAACAGAAAATAGAAATCAAGAGGAAAAGGGGACTATTGTGGTGAGAGATGAGGAGCGACAGAGGGAGCAGGTGTGATGGGAGACGGATGATGATGTGCAAGAAGTATGGGGCAGAGAAAGACACAATAATGAAACGTTCTCGGAAGCGTGTATTCGTGTTTGTGTGTTGGCGCTCACAATGTACCAGAAACAGGCGGAGTACAACAGAAAACGTGGCCGCACTGTCCCAAATGCGAGCACGCTCTCACCCGTTGCCAGCCGTTGCTGCAACACAGAGACAAGCATGCTGAGTCATCTCACGCTGCATCCGCTCTCAGACACTCTCCACTGTGATTCGTTTATTCTCTCCTTTTGTTAGCGTTGTATTTACGTCTGCATGGCACGCAGTCATTCAGACTCACACATACCAAATGCGCCGCATCCACGACGATGATCATCATTGAAACCGGGGCCCAACAACAAAAACGAGGTGATCCGCCGTCTCAGTCACTCAGCTTGTGCCCACAGGTCGTACAGCTTCAGCACCACAAACAGACACAGCACGGCGGAGAGCAGCGAGTAGCGTACCAGCACAGGCGCCGGGCGCCACGTCACGAGCACCACCGGTTCCTCCACCCCGGGCAGCGGCTGTGTTGGCGGGACCAATCCCTTGTTTCGGTAGTACGCCTCCTCGACTGCGTCGGTCTCGCTCTGCCCGCGCGGCAGCGCACGGAAGCGGTCGTAGTGCGTGAACGGCGTGCCGCGGAAGGCGTCCGCCTGGCCCGGGCTGTAGTACGGGCGGTGAAGGAACAGGTAGCGCTTGAGACTGCGCAGGCTCTGCTGTGGGAATGGCGACCGCATGCTGAGCCAGCTCCAGAGCGTCATGTCGACCTCCTCCGACGTCGGCGCGACAACGCAGCAGCGGCGAAAGAGGCGCGAGATGAGCGCAATTGGCGAGGTGCCGAGCCACGCCGCCACATCGTACGCGTTGGCTGCACCGCGACCGCGGTGACGTGATGTGCGACTACGACGGCTGCCACGGCGCGCGGTGGCGAGCGCCTCCATCGCCGCCAGTGCAGCCGCGTCGTCGCCAGCTGGTGGCGCCCCGTGCCGGGCCCACATCTCCTTGAGTGCCTTGAGCTGAAAGAGTGCACCGAGAAAGCGTAGCGTGGTCCAGATCAGCACCACCGCCCCACGTGCGAGAGTGACCCACACGTTGTCGTACGTGCTCAGCCACGACGTGAAGAAGAGCGACAGGACAGAGCGGTTGCCCTCCTGCGGCTGCGTTGCGGCGGCTGCCAGGCTGCGACCAGTAAAGTGTCCCTCTTCCTGGATGAAGCTGGAGTCGCCACCGCGTCCGTGTGCGGTTTCCGCGGCCTCGCGCATCACCGGAAAACGATCAGCAGTTGGCACAGAACGCCCCGCAACACGGCGCGCGGGTGGGACGGTTGATGCCTGGGGGCTGGCATCCACATCAATCGTGTAGGAGGAGCCGGTGGAGGAGAGTGTCGATGGCATCGGGCAGCCGCCATGGCGCGGCAGGAGGGGATGGGCGCCATCAGCCAGGTCCTCGCTCTCCGCCTGCGGTGGGGGAGGTGGCGTGTAGGAGAGCTCATGTGGTGGCTCGAGCGTGTCGGAGCGGCGCCCAGGACTCGCGGCCTCGACGGAGTGCTGCGCCCGTCGTGGAACAGTGACGCGGGCGGCTGTGGCGGGCGACGGCGACACGCCGCCTGCTGCGGTCTGGGCAGACGCGTCCTGGTCACCGCCATCGGAGCTGCTTCGCTGCCGCGCCGCGTCGCGTCCCCACAGCTTCTGCTGCATCGCTGCCGCGCGCGAGGCGAGGAAGGCCCGGTCGACACACGTGCTGACGACGAACTCGAAGCTGTTGCGGCCGCCATCATTGTCGAGATCATTGTCAACGTCCTCGTCCTGCCCGCCCCATGATGGGCGCGTGCGGCGTGCTGGCACGCCATCCTCCCAAGTCGACGCTCGCGCGATGGGACGCAGCCCCCGCACACGCGCGCGGTGGCGCTCTCCTGCGGCAGCCGCTACGCCCCACGCCGCCTCGACAACAAAATGAGCGATGCGCACTGCCTGCGCAGCCGACGCGGCATCCTCGAACTGCACGTAGAACGCGCTCGTGTTTGATGCGTGGCGCAGGGCGGCGTCGGCATTCACGTGATCCCACGCGTAGTCGGCGTGCACGGCTGCTCCCGCGTCACCGCCAAGCGGAGCGGAGATGGTGTAGTGGGCAATGGTGCGGCCCACACGGAGGTCGAGGAACTCGCGGATGTTGCCAATGTCGCGGTGATCGGCGCCGCTCACGGTGACCCACTGCGAGGTGAGGTGGTGGTCCTCCGCGGCCCGGGTCTCCACCGGCACGTACGCCTTGGGGCCGTCCAGTGGCACGCTGCCAGGAACATCCGACGGGAGCCTGTACATGAAGCGTGACGACCCCGTGTTGACGTTGCTGGGCGGCAGCGTCTGGTCGCCCGGCGGCCGACGATGACGCCGCTCTTGCCAGTCGCCCAGTTCTCGAGGCCACATCGCAGTGACGATGACAACTGTGGTGTCACTCTGTAAAGCAATCTGGCAGACAACAGGAAATACAAAAGTGAACGGCAACGAGTGAATCAAAGGATACCTGCGTGCGTGTCTGCGTGTGTGTCTCTCTCTATGTGATCTTAATGATGACTCAATCCAGACGAACAGAACAAAAACGTGTTTTCTTGTGTCGTCTTAATCTCGTTTACACTTACAACCAATGCCGTACACACCAAACCAAACGCGGTACGCACGGTTTCTTTTTTTTTGTTTCCTTTTCTTCCTTTGCAGATGCGTGAGATTGTCAGATATGGAAGGCAGAGAGGAGGCAAGGCAGGGGAGTGTGGGTGAATGCTTGTGAACGAGACAGTGAGTAGGCGAGCTATGCAGCAAGAGCAGCAGAAGACCTTCTCACAGTGGAAGATGAAGCCGTGAAAGGTGTTTTTTGGGGGGATGATAACGGTGCGCGTGGGCCTTTCCCCTTATTTCGAACATTGACTATTCTCTTTTTCGAGGTTTCATGCAGATTTCGCAAGTCAGAGTCACACTATCAACAACGAACAAAGCAGCAAGCGCACACGCATCTATCAACCGCACGTGCACGTGTCTTGGCAGTATGGCGCATTGGCACGCACCACTTTGGAGACGAGCGACAGCTGCAAGTCGTCCTTGAGAAGCCCAGCGCCTGCACACGCACAGACGCAGCTGACGATCGGTGGTGCGGCATCGCGATTCTCACCATCCACATCTTCAGCAACCGCGTCACACGAGATCAGGCGAATGCGATCGCGCCAGGTTGCGGCCACGGCTTCGAGAAAGAGTTCCACGCGCATCACAGCAGGTGGCCGCGGTGTGGGGGTCGCATTCTCAGACGCGTGCAAGAGGTTCGACGACTGCCAGCCCTCGGCGGCTTCGACGGCGGCGGCAAAAAGCATCTTCACGGCTGTCTCACCGTCCGGTATCGTGTGAACCAGACCGCGCAAACAACCAGCGTGACTGACAGACTGAGTGCGCATGGGCGGCCAGAACTTGTCATGTGGCCACCACGGCGCGGCTGGAGGCGAGCCGCCCGCCGCCGCCAGAGGTGCAGGACTCCAATCTCCGGTCAGTGACGGCACGAGGCCGTTGTGAAAGGCCAGCCCCGCGATGGCACGCGCGTAGCCCTCGGTGCGGAACAGGTGCTGTGGCGGAACGGGGCTGAGGCGGTCGTCAAAGTAGAGCGTGTGACGCCACTGCTGTGAGAGGGTGGACGCTGCCTGTGCGCTCAGCACCTCCGCGTCACCAAACAGCGCGGCCAGCTTCTCAATATGCCCGCGACGCGTCTTCACCACCGTGTCCGCCTGTGCGAGGTCCGCGCTGAGGCCCAGGTTGACGTTTCCCATACTGATCGCCACGCGGCGGAGGTGCGTGATGTGGTACGGAACCAGGAACAGCGAGCACACGACCACGCCAAAGACGAAGAGAAACAGCGCCTGCCGCCGCCGTTGCGCGGGGGTGCGACGGCCGCGTGGCGCTGTGGGATTGAGCATCTCATCCAGCTTCCACAACGTACCGTACGGCAGCATGAGTATATGTGTGTCTGTGTGGGTGTGGGTGTGATGACAAGAGCCACAACAGAGGGGCGACGACGAAACAGCTTCTGAAGTACAACCAGATGAGGGGGGTGATTCAGAGAATGTGTGAGAGAGGTGATGAAGCAATGGAGAGAGTCGGCGCGATATGGCACAGCGGGAAAAGGCCGAATACAACTGTGGCTGGTGCATGCCTACATGCTCGCTACCCTGCCACTGCACTGATGGCTCACGAGGCAGACTTGAGCATCAAAAGTGCGCCTTTTCAGTGAGATGTGTGACTGCTACAGACGTTGCGAGTGCCATCGCACGCAGGCGTGGGGTGTACATAGCGATCCGTTTCATGAAGAGAGAGAGAGAGAGACGGCGAGAGGGAGAGGAACCAGTCGTCGATACATTACCTTGGTTTTCCTATTGACTGTTCTATTGTTGTTTTTCTGTGTGAAAAAGCCGCCCGGAGAAGAGTCGACACGGAAAGCGGACACACACGCACATAGGTATGGGAGTATGAAACATCTTGGTAGAGAGGGAATGGGGAGCGGAAAGTGGAGTAGGGGAGCGCGACAATAACAATTTGTTCTTTTACATGTTCGGTAGCCCTAAAACGCTCGACCACACACACAAAACGCAAACAACAACAATAACAACAACAACTGCGCTCACGACGACGACGGCGGTAGCCTGTCAGAATCAGCAGCCTTCTGCACGATTCAGCTCTTGCTCCTTCTTTGCCTTGCGGGCCGCGTAATAGATCTCCTGCAGACGGCGCTGCTCCTCCAGTTTGTCGGGGGTGACCTCGTCCAGCTGCTTTGACATGGCCTCATGATATCGGCCGAGCTCTTGCAGCGTGGAGGTGCGCTGAATCTCCGACTGCAGCACGACGTTCTGCGCGGGGAGCGTGAGCTGCTCGTACTCCAGAAAGATGCGGACGAGCTCAAAGGAGGACGTGTTGCCCGCGTTGAGGTCCTCGGCCATCTTGGAGTTCTCCATCAGCTGCACGAGCCGGTGCCCCGCCTGGGGTGACGGCAGACCGGATGCTGCGTTTGCGGTGGCCTTCTTCGCGCCGTGCTTGTCATCCCGTTGGCCATTGGCGGAGCGATGGTGGAGGAAGCGACGGGGTGGCTGCAGTGCGGGTGGCAGCCAGCGACTGGAGCCGCGCAACACCATCACCGGGTGTGCCACGACATTGTCCAGAAAGTAGCCTGTGCTGCCCTTGGCGCTGCTGTGCAGGTAGTTGCTGGCGGGCGTGCTGCCGCTGAAGAGCACCGTGAGTCGCTGCTGAGCCTCGATGGAGGTGGAGAGAATGGAAGACTGTGCGTAGGTCGAGAGCGCCTTGGCCGCCCCCACACGCGCGCTCATGCCGCGACGCGCACCGGAGGCGGAGACGCTCGCGTTGGGCGACGCCGCCGACCGCGCGCCGGTGACGAGGTTGTTCGCGGCCAGGAGAGCGGCGGACGCGATGGTCTCGCTTGTGTCGGCGTCCACGGTGACGCGAAACAGTGTCAGCTGCTGGACACCGGGCTCACCCGAGGCGGTGCCCCGTGAGAGGAACATGGGCGCCCCGGCCTCGACGTCGGTCTGGCGCAGGATGCCCTGCAGATCAGCGGCGCCGAGGTACTGCACGTACTCACCACACGCCAGGCGCGCGAAGAAGGCGGGTGAGATGCCAATGCGGTGGTTATCCTCCTTGACGGGGATCGGTAGAGCGGGGCTGTCAGCAGCCCCGGCAGCGGATGGCAGCGTCGTGCTCGCACCGGCTGCGAAACGTCCACGCTGAAGGTTGTGCAGCACGTCAGGGTGCAGCAGCTTGTTGTCCACAATGAAGCCCTCCGCCAGATCACGCAGGCGGCGCTGCATCGTCGGCCATTTCCCCGCCTCCGCGGCCTGCCGTTCCGCGGCGATCTCGTCAGCGTGCTGCGCGTCGAGCTCGGCCATCTTCTGTTTCGACAGACGGTGCGGGGAGTAGGTCGGGCTGACGAGCTGCCGTAGCAGCTGCTGCCACGACTGCGGGGAGAAGCGCAGGTCCACGTCGAGCTGCGTGAACAGATCGCACACCTCGGTCACGTGGCTGCGGCGGTCAACGAGCCGGAAGCCGCCCAGTGCGAGGTCGAAGACAGGCAGGCACTCGGCAATGGCCAGCGCGGCGGGGTTGGTGCGGTTCGACTCCATCGCGTCCGCCGGCTCCAGAATCGCAATCGCGCTGTCGTGCACGACGCGCACGGCCGTCGAACTCGGGCGGCTCAGCACCGTTTCCAGGAAGGCCGTCGCGACCTGTCCCACGGCGCGCATCTGCACGTTGCGGCGCAGCGTTGTGCCGTCGCCGAGCATGACGTAGAAGCCGGCCTTGGCGTCGTGGCGGGTCTGCGCAAGCGCCAGGGCAGACGGCCCCGCGCTGGCGGCGTTGACGCCTCCACCCACCGCGCGCAGTCGCGTCGCAGCACCGCCGCTGCCTGCTGCTGCTGCGTGCGCCGTGGGCACGAGCGAGGTGATCACCGCGCCCTCTGCCGCCCCATTCACAGACGGCACGACGGGGGGAATGAGGAAGACACGCGGCATGCGAGACGACTCAATCGCCCACCGTACGCTCGGCGCACCCGCGACCCCAACACCGCCCCCACCGTTGCACGCGAGCTCGGCGTTGGCGACGTCGTCCAGCAGCGGCGCGAGCGAAGGCGAGACCTGCACGGACGCCGACAGGTGGCTCCCCGCGAACGTGGTGATGGTCGTGCCGTCCGTGTGCAGCGTCACGCGTGCCACGACGTCAAAGTCGCCCGAGCGATCCACGCCGCCAGAGCCGCCGCTGGCGAACTTGCGGGCCGACGACGGCGTCTGCACAGCCATGCGCGAGGCGGACACGGACGTGTCGGAGCTCGGGCCGAGGCCTTCGCCGTTGCTGCCGCGCCGGCGGTAGTAGTACGTCGTGCAGACACCGTCAGAGCGAGACAGCATGTGACAGTGGTGCACCGCATCATACGACGCCACCTCCTGCACGGCGCAGCCCTCAAGGCGGATGGAACGGTGCGCCACGCGGCCGGTGCCGGGCACCACGCCGCCGTCCGCGTCACTGCGCGGCTCACAACCTGTGACACGGCGCACATAGCGAATGCCCGAGGCGCTCGTGATGAGCTCGATGATGCACCGCTGTGACGCCTGATCCATCGGTACTGGCGTCTGGTAGGTCAACGGTGGCGAGGCGCTGCTGCTGCTGCTCTGAGTGCCACAGCCTGCGGACTCCTGCGTGTCGGCCTCGCTGGCCAGTGCGGTCACAGGCTCGACCAGGTAGCGCGTGGAGACGGCGCCGTCGGGAAAGAGGAGCTGCGTCGCGCCGGACTCAAAGATGCGCGTGACGGTGCCGGTGTTGGCGTCGATGCTGCGTGTCACCTCGCGCTCGAGGGAGGTGACGACGAGCGAGCTGGCGCCGCGGTACTCGTGAATGGCGGAGACGGCTTCCCAGGAGGTCGTGCAGCCGTTCCCGCCGACACAGCCGGGCCGGCGCTCGTCACCAAAGTAGTGCATGGAGAGCGTGTTCGTGGTGGGGTGGCAGCGGAGCACAAAGTTGTTGGTCGTCACGGCCATGGCGATGCTGGCAGCCGCGCGGTGCACGCTCTTGGCACGCGGGCCACGACTCGCTGTTGGCGAGGCGGGCAGCCGGCGCAAGGGACTCAGCGGGGCGGCGTCGTCAAGCGTGCGCGCAGTCGATGCGGTTGTTGTGGCTGGTGACGACGCGGGCGGCGGCACACGGGCGTGCCAGAGTCGGATTCCGCCGGACGGACCAATCGGGGCCACGGCGGTGGCGCTGGCGGCCAGGGCCTTGGACAGCACGGCCTGGGCCCCGCGCGTGACGTCGTCCGCGGAGCTCTTCGAGGGGGCGTCCGCACCGGCGCCGCCGACGGCCGCGTTGCTCGCTGTGCGCGTGCTGCGCGTCGCGGACTTGCCTTTTGTGCTCGTCGACGCACCGGCTGCGGCAGCAGCAGCGGCACCGCCCCGGGTCGCGCGCTTGCTGTCTGAGGTGGTGCTGGTCGTCAGCCGGGCGTCTGCTGGTGCATTCGCGCCGTCGACAAAGGATGTCTTGCGTGAGCCGGGTCGAATCCCATCGGCGTCGTTCTCCGTGTTGCTGCGCGCGCGACGGACTGGGTTGGGAAGCCCGTCCGCCCCAGCTTCCATGCCCGCCGCGGGGCCAGCGCTCTGCCACATGGACTGCGGCGTGCACGTCAGGATGAGACCGTCATCGAATCGAATGGTGAGGTAGCTCTGGGATTCGGGGTTCGGCAGTGCGGGGGTGCTGGGGGGTGCCGACTCGTGCGGCGGAGGGGCGACGGCGTACTGGAGAGACGCGATGACTTCGCGCTCCTTGATGTAGGCGCAGCGCCGTGACAGCGCCGTCGTTGTCACCTCGACAACGGCGTTGCAGTACGGGTAGATGACCTGCCGCCCCTCTCCTGCCACGCGCAGGGGTGGGACGTGGAGGTGGCCGTCCTGCAGGCGCGCGCGTTGCACGCCACTCGCGGCTGCTGCTGTTGGGCACGGGAGGAAGAAGCTGCGCTTGTTGAGGTGCTGCTCGAGCAGATCGGCGTACACGGCCGTCGACAGCCGCGTCACGTCGGAGCTAGGGGCCGTCGTGGACGGTCCTGCGGTGGTGGTGGTTGCTGAAACGGCCAGCGCACTCTTGATCGCGATGAACTGCTCAGGCGAAAGGCAGCCCAGGTACGGATGCACGAACACCATCTGTCGACGGCGCTGCGGTGGGATCGTGATACCCGCCAGCCACATCTTCTCCGCGCGGCGTGGTGGGTAGACGTTCTCCGCATTGTGCGAGTAGGTGGAGGTCCGCACAGGCTCCGTCGGCGGCACGCTCGTGTCGGCCGTGGTGTCTGACAACACGTTGACCATGGACGCCGTGGCACCGGGCGAGATGGACGAGCCCGCCGGTGATGGCTTGTCACTGAAGCTGTAAACGGCAGCTAGGTGTTCACCAAAGCGCAGCGTGAAACGCAGCAGTTCGCGGTGCAACACATCGAGCGAGACCACCTCCTCGATCGTGCCGAGACTGCCTGTGTGGGCGGCGACTTCATCCACGGCCGTGTACGACAGCAGCCCACCCGACCGGGCCAGCTCCACGAGCAGCACCTTCTGCAGTGCGTGCTGGCGTTCGCGGCTCGTCAGGCTCCGCTCAACGGATCGCTGCAGCTGCACCTCGAACGTGGACAGTGGCAGCGCGCAGCGCTTCACCAGATCCAGCGGCGTCAGCGGCGTTGCCGGCTTCGCGTCCAGTGCACGTGCGCGCACGCGGCCGACAGGAGCGGACGGCACAGGCGCCGTCTCTGTGTTGCTCCCGCTCAGCAGTGTGTTGGCGTCCAGCACGCGGCAGGACAGGGCTGTGGCCGCCACCTCGGGCACCTCGAGACGTAGTGGCAAGCTCTCCAGCTCCCGCATGCGCCGCACTGCGAGGACGTGGACGGCGTTGTTGTTGTTGTTGACGCTTGCGTTGCCACTGCTCCCGTCGCCACCACCGCCAGCCACAGCAGAGTGCGAGCTGCCGAGTGCGGCCGTCGCCGTCGCCGTGTCACCACCGCTGCGGGACATGGCGAAGTACCCCAGGCCACGCTTCACGTACTGTTCGACGAGCCACTGCACCTCCTGCGGATAGGGCGGCAGAAACGGCTGCTCGGCGGCGTGATCGTTGGGCACGACAAAGGCACTGTTGGCGGTCCGCGTCACCTCGTCGTCGCGCTGTTGCGTGGCGGCCTCGATGCGTGCCGCCGCGTCCATCGCCGCCACACCGGTCAGTGTGGCACCGCCCGCGGCGAGAGCGCCAGAGCGGCTTCCTGAGCGTCCAGCAGGCGACGGAGAGCGCGAGCTCTTTTTGCGCGCCGTGTTGGGTCGACTGTCACGCTGCGAGCGCGCCGAGCTGGCACCGCCTGCGCGCGCCGAACTGGCATCCGCGGCGGCCCCAGACTGCTGCGCCTGCTGCTGCTGCTTGGCCATCGCGGACACCAAGCCCGCCAGCTCCGCGTTTGGTGGCTGGCGGTGTCTGGCGGTGGCGCCAAATGGGAGCACCGAGGTCGTTCCACAGTTGTCGCCCTGGCCGCCGAGCAAGTTCTGCGCGTAGGGCCGGAAGAAGCCTTTGCGTCGAGGCGCCGTGCTTGCGTGCGTGGCGTGACCGTGCGCGTCAGCGGTCTGGCCTTTGCGGTTGTGAAACGGGGACGAGGCAAAGTGGGCACCGCCGTCGCTCTCCTCGACGCGCACACCCATGCTTGCCGCCTCCTCACACAGCTGTAGGGAGGTGGGCTCGGTTTTTTGTTGTTGCTGCTGCTGCTGCTCGTTGAGAGTGCGCCGGAACTCCACACGCTCATCACGCGTGGTGGCAAAGAGGAGTGACGACGGGACCGCACCACGCTCGGCAAGTTTGACCAGGCGCAGCGGGGCACGACGCTCCATGTTGACGAGTGTCTGCGCGATGAGCGCCACCATCGCCGTCACGGGGGTGAAGGTCCCGGCCCGTCGTTTGAGCTGCTCGTAACGCGTAAATCGCGAAGGGTCAATGTCAATGGGGCCGCGACCACTACCACCCGCAGCAGTGTCCGCTGAGGGTGAGGCTGCTGTGGAGGCAGCGCAGAGGCCCGGCGTGGCGTGGTGGCCTGCCAGCCCCGCACCATCCGCAGAAGCTGTGGGCAGCGACGCGGTGGAGCGCATCGTCTCAGCGAACGCCGAGTTCGTTGTGCCCGCCAGTTCGTCACCGGCGAACGCTAACGTTGCCTCTGGCCCGCGCGGCGCGTCGCTGTCCTTCACCATTTCTGCCTGCAGTTCGCTGCTGGTTGTGCCGAGGAAGAAAACGCGCTCCGCGTCCGTGGCAGAGAGCCCACCGAGTGTGCTGGACATGTGCGTGCTACCAAAGTCATCGCGTGCCAGCAGGCCGCCAACCGCGTGGTCCTCACTCGTCGTGACGCGACCGTCAGGGTCGGTGAGACGCCAAGCACCACCACCGGCACGCGTGCGGCTCGGTAACGGGTACATGGGTCGGTGGCGGCGCCATTGATCATACAGGCTCACGATCCCAACCAGTGGCTTCAGGTTGTCGCGCACACGGTGGACCAGCTCGGGCAAGGCGGCCACCAGCGCTGCCGTCATGACGTCATCGGCGTTGTCGGTCTCCGGTGACGATGACGGCGCTGCCGTCGCGGAGGTGGCGACAGCTGCCTCGGCGGAGAGGCACACTGGCACGGAGACCAACATCCAGACGGGCATCACCACCACCGCTGCCTCGCCCACATCGTCGCGGCCTGCCTCCGACTCTGCGGCGAGGGTGGTTGCACCTGTACCGACAGCCGTGGACGCCGCTGCTGCATTCCCGTTTCCCCTTTTGCGCGCTGCTGCTGCCGCGGCCGCCGACGTTGAGGCATTCGCAGCACTGGCAGCAGCACCAGCGGTGGCGCTGGTCGAGGCGGACGGCGTCGAGCTCATCGACGAGCCTGCACCGGCGGCTGCGGCCCCGCGCTTGCCCACCACCGCGTCTTGAGAGGACTGCAGGGCAGCGAGAGCGACGACTGACGGGACAGGCACGCGCTGGGCAAGGAGGCAGTCCTCCAGCAACCGCAGCACGTTTTGCGTCACGGCGCTCGTCGACGCGCTGCTCGCTGCCGCCATCGGGGTCGCTGTGGTGGACGCGGCGGCAGCAAGTAAGGCCTGGTAATTGGTGGCCAGGCGATCGCTGTCCTCCGCGAAGAGGACCTCCGTGAAGGGGCAGTCGCACGGCGGCAGCAGACTCTCGCTCCCACTGCGCACCTGGCGCACGGACGGGTCGGCGGAGGACGACGCACCACCACCACCAGTCCCAGCGATGAGTGCGCTTGGCGCCGGGCTGGCGGCAGACGTCGTGACTGTGCTGTTGGGCCGCCTGCGTGTGGCGAAGGCGGACGTCGCCGCCCGTGTTTGCCACGACTGCAGCTTGCGCAGCTGATCTTGGAAACGGGTCTGGCGATCGACGAAGGTGCCAAAGTCACCACAGTCGCAGTAGATGTACCGTTCTACCGCCGACGCGTTGTAGGTCTGCGTGGCCTGATCGAAGAAAAAGTTGAACGCGTCGCCGCCGCCGCTGCCACTCCCGCCGGCGAGGGTGCCACCGCTGCTGCTGCCGGCGCCCGCGTTGGGGCGGCCCTTGCTTGCGCCGCTGGTGCGCCGTGCCGGCGAGCGCGAGGCCGACGCTGAGCCGCTGTTGCCCTTCTTCCCAGACGCCGAGCCCCCGCGTGAGCCGCTCTTGTTGGCCGCCGCGGCGCCACGCTTGTGGGCTTGGGCGGCGGCTGAGCCGGCTGTGGCATCGCCTCGTGGTGCCAGCGGGTCCGACCCGGGCTGCAGATACAAGACAGCGCGCGGGACGACAGCTGTGGCGGCCCCACATCCGGAGGCGGCGAGTGCCGACAGCAGGCACGGGTCTCTCACGGCCCAGACCACGTTCAGGTCCGCGCAGGCCCCAAGCCGACTGGTCGTGGTGCTGGTGCTGGTGTTGGTGCTGGTGGTGACGGTCACCGTGACGGCCTGCTCGACCAGCGCAACGAACTGTGCACGAGCCTGGGAACGGCAGTGCGCAAGCGCGGCGTCGTCACCGCCGTTGCATGCCGCCTCCATGGATGCAATGAGCTCCTCTTCGTTCGGCAACCCGTGCACAAAGACAATCGCGGCGCCGCTCGGGGCTTCAACAAGCTCGGAAAGCGGCCAATGCGTGGCCAGGTACGCCCGACGCGCGTCGCTCTCTGTCCGCGCCCTGTCCCCAGCCGGGGTGCCAGCGTTGGTGCGTGAGACGTACGGCGGCTCAGTGGGGTGACACGGGTCACTCTCACCGACGGTGGCGGAAGAGGTAGCAGCCTCGTGACCAGGTACGGGCAGCACGGGGACAGGGCCACCCTCTTGCACGGCGCGCGCTGCCACAAGCTCCTCGATCCACGCCGCTGTCGTGCTCGGACTGCCGGTGCCGTGTCGCAGCTCACGTGCAAGGAGACGCGTGCACAGTCGTCCATCGATTGACTCTGAGTCCGTCACGACCAGGGCGACATCCAAACGTGGCAGTGAGCTCAGCTTCATGGTACCCAGAAGCAAGAAGTCGTGCGTGCCTTGTCCTAGAGACGACAGCAACAGTGCACTAGTATATTTCGTGTCTGTCTGCGTGTGTGTCTGTGTGCTTTTTTTTTCCTTCTGTCCATCGAAACAAACAAAAACGCGTTTCAAGCAATCAGAAGAGCGAAAAAAAAAAGAGACGAGAAAGAGAGTGGAGAGGGGTGATGAGTACGTTGATGTGAACGAGCAGTTAGATTGGAGAAGTGAGTGTAGAGGTATTCACTGAGAGAGTGTACTCGTGCAGTAGTCACATCCCGCATGCATGCGTTTGTTCAGGGCTTCATCGTGGCAATCCGCCGTTCACGGTGGTTGCAACGTCACGCAGTCTTTCACTCAGATAGAGAGAGCCACAGGCAGATGCGGATACGCTGACCGCATACTTGGTATTGCCTGTGCACGAGTACAAGACAGTAAGTGTGTCTCCTTCTCCCTGTGTATGGTGACGTGTCTCACGTGGTGTCATGTGCCTGTGCCAGTGCGCACGTTTCACCGTGAGTCGGGACAAATTTTATGTTTTTTTTTGTTTTGTTTTTAGATCAAAGTAAGAAAGAGAAAAAGAAGAGGTTGCTACACGCGACCAGAAAAGGAGGTCGTCGTGTTGGCAGATTGCAAGTAGTGGAAAGTGCGAAGAGAGGGCACTGTCGTTTCAGGTGCCGCGCCTCCCTGACAGGAAAGTCAGGGGCGGTGTGGAACGTAAGAAACAAGAGCAACAACCTTACTGCACCACAGCGCGCTTCGTACCCTTCTTGACCATGATGGCACGGTCCTTGCGAGCGGCCTTGACGCGGCGCTGCAGCAGAGGGAAGGAGAGCTTGGAGTTGTGGTACTGCACAATGTGCAGGCGCTTCACCTCGTGGTCGGGGATGCTCTTGACGCTCATGACCTCGATGTTGTGGTAGCGAGCGCGGTGGCGGGACGCGAGGTCGTGGTAGGCCTGGCTGACGGCGCCGCTCTTGGACACATCGCGGAACTCCTTCATCATCTGAGTGTAACCGCAGCGCTGGCTGTAGTAGGCGATGTCCACGCGGTAGTTGCGGGCCTTGAGCTTGGCATCCTTCACGACCTTGCAGGAGAGAAGGTCGCCGTGGGTGCGCTTGACCTTGTTCTTGATGCGCATCATGCGCCAGAAGCGGCCCTTGGCCACCACGTAGTTCGGGGCGAACACCTCAAACTTGTACACGGTGGGCTCGGGGGTCTTCTCGGACGGCGTCTCGCGGCCGACGATCTCGTAGTGACGAAGGTGGGGCTTGACCATCTTTGCTGTTCTCCTTGAGATGACTTACTTGCTATCGGAAAATACAAAGGTGAGAAGGTTGAGAAGATGAGGATGGGAGCGGGAGAAGATGAGGATGGGAGCGGGAGAAGATGAGGATGGGAGCGGGAGAAGAGAAGAGTGCTGTGCGTGTGAGAGAGCCGATGTTCAGAGAGTCATTGGGTGGTCGCAAAACGGTAAGAGCCCGCTATTGAATTTGTCGCATATTTGACTGTCCTTTTTCACAGTGGTGGAGTTGAAGATGATCTGAGTAGTGACAAAAACAAAAAAAAAGTGGAGCAAACATTCGGAACAGAAAAGTGCAGAAGAAGAAAAACAGCAGATGTTGGGGCGGTGTTATGCAACCATGGGCGTCCGATGCGCAGGGTCGCCAAGTACGAGTGACAGTAAGAGATCGAAGAAGGGCACTGTGTCCCCAGCATCAGTATCAGCAACACCAGCACTGGCGCAGTCACGCTGCCGCTTACGCGACGGTGTAGTGATGCCAGACATTTTGTGCCTTTGTGCGACGCAGTCATCAAACACACGGGACACCTCCGCGTGGCGCTCGACAGACACCAGCCTCATGGCGATGTCAAGGCAGAGTGGTGCGAGGAGCCGCGTCTGCACACTCTCTTCGTCATCGTGATACGCACGCAGAAGTGATTGCCTGAGCTGTGCGTCGGGGACCACTCCTTCTGCGCTGTCAGACGGTGCACCAACATGGCCGTGCCACCAGGCCTTGACCGTCTCAGCGAGAAACGTGCAGACGGCCGGTACCGTGGTCCAGGACCCCACGACGTCGACCGTGTGGCCACCACGCCTCTGCTCCATCGCAGCAGCCACGGCAGAGCTGAGTGAATCGGCGAGACACCAGGCCAGCGCCTCTCGCCTTGGCGTTGACATTTGTGGTAGATGGTCAAACAGAAAGGTACGGGCAGTGCTGTGAACCAGACCGTAGCGCGTGTAAAACGCGTCGGTGCGGCTCTCACAGGGTAGCCGTGAACGTGTCGGGCGACGTGCCATGATACCGCTGAGGCGGGCAGGTTGCGGCTTGACAGCAGCGGCCCCTAGCGGCGTCAGGGGCAGGCCTTCGCAGAAGAACATGTGCGCCTCGCCGCGGCAGTGCACCACAAAGTCCTCGACGGTGGTGTAGAGCTGGTCGCAGTGGTGGGCGGGGAAGAAGTGCGTGAGTGCCTGTCGATCCGCCTCCGAGAGCGAGAAGCGTGCCGGGGGTGGATGCGGTGGGTCCACACCACGTGCGCACGCCGACGACGAAGGCGGGACGTAGAACTCGTTGGGGTAGAACAGGCGCCGCAGCAGAGGGGCCTCGAGAGCCGGTTGGAGCTCGTACAGGCGCCGTTGTGGCACAGACTGGGGTCGTAGACATTCACCGTGAGCAGCAAGCGCGCCAAGAAGACGGCCGCGCTGCCGACACAACGCTGACTTGCTGGTGCCGTGGGCCTCGTTGTGCAGGGTGCTTGCTGAAATGGCAAACACGCGCAGAAGATCGTCCAGCGTGGACGGCCGTCGCGGTGTGCCTCCTGAGTCATCACGCTGAGGTGTATTGCCACAGTCTGGAAGTGAGTGAATCAGGGCAATGAGTGGGCTCAGCCGCGACGACGGCGCTGCGCTCGTCTCTTCAACAGGCTCCTCAGTAATGGCAAAGTGCTGCAGCATCAGTGATAATGAGCAGCTACCGTTGTCGTTGGTGTGTTTCGTCTCTGTGAAATACGAATAAGAAGGGGGAGGATAGAGCGGGGGGGGAGGAGAAGAGAAGAGAAGAGAAGATATTTGGAAAGAGTGAGAGATAATGCAGTTCGCTGTGACGCAAGTGGCTTGAGGAAGCACAATAACCTCATAAACGAATGCACTTCGGCGCGATCCAGAGAGGAGAGAGCCGAAGAGACTGCCTGGTGTACTCTAGCTGCCAAAAGGTCGCAGAGAACAGAGGCAAAGAAGAGCACCTGCACATCCACTCATACACACACACACACGCATACGCGTGCGCAACAGTCGTTACGGGTGGTGTCTTTCTCAGTGTGCAGCCAATTCACTTGACTTTCTTCATAGAGAGAGCACCACCACAGAAGCTTTCAGTGAGCACGCGTTGCCACGAACTGTGTACGATCCGACTTTCGATGTTTGTTTGTTGTTGTTGTGTTGTTGCAGCTCATGACATCGGTGACACACTTTTCTTTCAGTTTCTCTTGTGCAAGACAATGAGCGCAAAACAATGCTGCGAAAAAAAGGAGAGTTGCAGAACAAGGAGAAACAGAGGAAGATAGCAACAAATTTGAATCAAGAACAAAAATGTGGGTGGGAGATTGGAAACGAAAGAAACAAGTGAAGAAAGAAAAAGAAAAGGAAAGATACTCAGCAAAAATTGGGGGAGGGGTGGTGGTGAGAGACTGAGGTTTCCCACACTTAAAATGATGATGGAGCAAAGGAAAAACAGCATCTGGGGAATAACAGTAACTCCATCGAGAGGAGCACGAATTGGGGAGCGAGAAAGAGAGAAAGAGAGAGATTGCATTGACACGACTTCGGTGTCTCCATCAAGTGAACAAACAAGAACGCGAGGAAATAACGAGGGCAACAAGGAACAGTGCAGGCTGATCCGTCCAAGAACGGAATGCAAACAATGATAGCAAAAGAAAAGGAGCACAAAACGAGATACTGTGAGCGGCACCACGCATACTTGCGTGTAGGGGTAGGTTTTTCTTTTCTTTCTTTCTTGTCGTTCGCCATTTCCCTACCGCTTCACATGACGCGAGAACGCTGGTCTACCAACGGAAACAAGAGTGTCCCTGAGCGTTTCGGTACGGTTCGTGAAGGGCAAGCCGGCGTCGTACGCAAGCGACTGCACTCACTCGGTTTTTTTTTCAAAGATGAATCTTGTCGCATTCGGTGTACGCTGCTTTTATTTTGCTATTTTTTTTTCTGTTTCTGTTTGGTTCTTTGGGAAGCAGGCGGTGGGGTGTTCTCACTCACTTGCCTTGTCTTTCACTTTCTCTCTCTTCCCTTTATTGGTCGTCTACCTATTGGTTACAGACCAAGCTGGGCCTCCAGAGAGTAAGGGTCGGTCTGGGGCTTCTCCGTCTGGCCCACGGTGTTGCCACTATCCGGGAGGTCGGGCAGCTTGTTGCCAGGCAGTGCGAGCGCATCCGCGAGGTAGTCGTCGCCTTGCTCGGCCTCCATGTTGAAGTCCATCGCATCCAGCTCGCCCAGGAGCTCGTCGTCGTCGATGTAGTCGGGCACGTCGTAGGCGCGGCCCATGATCTCCTGGATCTCCTGCGTGTCCATGTAGAGGTCCGCGAGCTCGTCCTGGAGCTGATCGACCTTGTCAATGTTCAGCTTCTTGAGATCCTTCTTGAGGCCCTTGTTGGCGTCCTTCATCGCCTGCACCTGCACCTGCGTGTCCTTCATGGTCTGCGTGGTGAACTGCAGCTGGTCCACGTTGAACTGTTGTTGCATCATCATGTCCTGCTGGTTCAGGTACTGGCGCTTCTGTTGCATGAGCTGGATGGCGCGCTGCTTGTAACGCTGCTGCGCCGTGCCACGCGTGCGCTGGATGAGTGGCTTGAGCTTCATCAGCTCCGCATCGATCTTCGCGACGCGGCTGTCGACGGCATCACTACGAGCCTGGATGTGGCCGCTGGCGTCGTCCAGGGTGGGAGCGGGCTCCTTGTTGCTCTTACCGAAGAGACGGTTCATCGTTAATACTGGTGTTGTGTATGTGTGTGAGAGTGTGTAGAGGTGTGCCTGCTTGTGTGTGTATAAGCGTAGGAATCGCAAATACAACACAAAGACGGGGAAAAGAGTTGAAAGGAGACGAAAGTTTATGGACAAGCTGTCTTGCTAGTGCTACACGTGAGGTTCGGTTTTTTTTTTGCGGAAGTGTAAATCTGTGATGAGAGAATAGTGAGAGTTGTGGATGGATGGACATGTGTGTCGGAGGGACAGACCGTGAATGCGAAACACTGCAGGACGGCACGCCAAGTTGAACGGTATCCGTGTACGTTTCATTGTCTGTGAGAAGACCAGAGGCAAATAAAAATAAAAATAAGGAAGCGGCACATGATGAAAGTGACAGGAAGGCAGCTGGCTGCGTGCAGCGGAACGGAGGAGATTGTGACGTCGTAGCATGTTTTTGTTTTTCGTTTTTGTGTGTATATTGAACGCGGAGATCGCAACGAAAAGTGAAGAACAACCAGAAAAGAAAACGAAACAGAAAGAGCCGACAGCAAACATTCTATTTTACATTGCGTCTCGCTCACTTTGTCATTCGAGACGAGCGTCGGCGTGCGCTGCCATCGTAGTGGCCGAGGTCCGCCACCACCGAGGGCCGCTTTCGGGAATCGTTCAGCGACGTCACCTTCGTGGTCGCTGACGAGGCCACTGTGACGGAGGTGCGCGTTGAGAGACGCTGCTGCTGCTGCTGCTGCTGCGGTGGCGGGGGCGATCCGAATGGCGTTCCCGTGCTGCCTTCCGCGATCGCAAAGGGACCGCGCTCCTGTCCGTGTCCCCGGCGGCGCCGTGTCGGTGACGGTGACGGTGACGACGGCAGGTCCTGTGCGCCACCTTCGAGTGGGCTGGCGAGGAACCCAAAGTTGTCGCGTGCGACGGCCTCGCGCTCCTCGAGGGAGTCGCGCATGAGCTGGCGCAGGTGCTGCACCTCTAGCGCGACGACCGCGTTGAGGTTGCGTGTTTGCGCCATGCTTTGCTGCATGTCGCGCATCGCACCCGAGAAGGTCTTGGTGGGGACCTCGCTATCGCCAGGAGTGCTGGATTGCCCCTCCACCGTCATGTCGACGTTCGCATCGGTGGTGTCGTCCGGTATCGCGGCGGACTGCTGCATGGTCGTCGGCAAGAAGCCAGGCAACGTCAACGGCACAGTCGCGCTACGCAGCGGCGCGGCGGTAGAACTGGTCGCAGTCGTCTCGGGCGGCTGAGAGGGCTGCCGACTGGGGGGCGAGGTGGCGCGGTTCACTTGCGCTCTGCGCTCATTCGGTGTCAGCGTGGCCTCCCAGTCCATGAGGGTCAGCATGATGCGAGACGGGTTCCACAGCGCGTCCTCCTGCTGCCGCTGCCGGCGCATGCGTTCACGCTTGGTGTACCAGTCGACATCCGTGTCGTCCTCCGGGTTTGGCGACGCACCCGCTGTGGCACTGTGGTGATGCAGCGGGAGGCCTTCACGCAGGTGCGATGCCAGTGCGGGCTTGTACGCGGCGGGGGCGTCGAAGAGAAGGTGCTCGCGACCAAACAGGGCCGTCGTCGTGCCCGACGCGGCGAAGTCGTCGAACGTTGCGAGGCCCACCTGGCCCGCCTCGGCGGCTGCCTTGACGGACCGTTTACGCTGCGCCGCGTCCTGGTGCTGCGCCTGGTGCTCTTGAACCTCCAGCAGCTGAGAGAGCGCCTCCTCGCGGCGGCGGTGCAGATACGCGTTGTGGATCACAAACGCCGCGTCCTCGCTCGCAAGAGCCTCCTCGTCCTCAAGGACGTCGCCACCACCGCCGCCACCGACGAGTCGTACACCACGGTCGTCAAGTGGGTCTCGCGCGCGGGTCGCCAGGTCGTCGGTCGCTGCTGCTGCCGCAATACGGCGGTAGTGCGCTGTCAGCAACGGCGGCGCAGGTCTGTTGTTGCCCGTGTTCTTGGCTGCATTGGGTCCTTCGGAGAGCCGCACAACCGCGGCCGCATGGGAGGCAGCTGTTGTCTCGCCACTCAACGCTGTCGTGGCGGGCTCGGAGTCCACGGAGCGAACCACAGGCGTGGCGGCGCTGTAGCCAACACGGTAGACAGGCTCACCACGCGGCCCGCGAATGCGAAAGCGACCCACGTGCTGTCCGACCTCTTCCTCCGCATTGGGTGCGTCCGCGGGCGTTGGGTTCGGGCGTGGCTGCCGCGGGAGTGGCACAGGCAACGACGCCGGGGCCGTTGTACCGCCAGTGGGAGACCCGGAAGAGGTGCTCGCTGTCTTTTGACTCGCACGGCGGAAGAAGACGCGCGTTGGGGACATCGCTGATGGCACCTCGACACCAGGGCGTGGATGGGGAGGGGTCGCACTGGCCGTGGATGCCTCACCCTGCTGCGGTGGCTGGTCCAGGAGAGGTGCCGGTGGCGGTGGCGGCACAGCACTGACCGTCGTGGCTTCAACGGACGAAGCGCCGTGAACAGGCACAGCACCTGGCGTAGCGGGCGGTGCGCGGCTCTCGGCTGGAGTGAAGAGGCTGCCGCGTCCGCTGTCCAGTCCGTACGGGGCCGTGTGAGTCTGGCGCTTGCACCACTTGACAATCGCCGTGCGCATGGCAAGCACGGTGCGGCGCAGGCACGCCCTGGCGTCCTCGTCGGCGTAGGCACCGCGCATAAAGGCCACGACAAACGCCGAGTAATCCGTCGGCTGGATTTGACTCGGCGGCAGCCCGCGGCGGTGAACACCACCACCACCACCAGGCGAGAAGGCACAAAACGTCGTTGGCGCGTCGAAACCAGCTGGGCGTGTCGCGGTGAACGGATCGCGTCGGCTGTCTGGATGATCACCGTCGCAGTCTTCACGATACGTGTCCGGGGTGCGTAACCACGGCAGCGTGACCTGCAGCGGTGGGGCCTCGTAGGATGGCAGGGTGCCCATCTTGCCAGAGGAGCCGGGTACCGCGGCCGTCCCACCATTGCTGCCGCAGCTGTTGCCACTGCCACCACCAGCGAGCACATCCATCCAACCAAACGCACCGTCGAGACCAGCCGCGTCGAAGAGCGTCGGTGGGCTCAGCGGAGGCAGCGCTGCGGCAGGCGACGCGGACAGCGAACTGGGTGTCGAGAAGGGCGAACCTGGCACAGCCGCGTTGGGACTCGCGGGCTGGCTGGCGTGTGCGGTGGAAGAGGAGGCCGCTGCCGCTGCCGCTGACGCTGCCGCTGCGAGCACCTCGAGCCGCGTGCGGTTTCTGGCGGCGTCCTCGGCTGCCTTGCGCGCCTTGTCGTCGCAGAGGCTGCCCCAGGTGCTGAGGACAGCGGCGGGGTCACGCGTGAGCATCGCACGCACCTCGTCTTCCATGAAGCGCAGCGCCTCGTCCAGCTCCCCTTCCGACACCGCGGGTCCAAGCGATGCACTCGCAACAGCCGCCGCTGCCGCAGCAGCAGCAGCACCGTGTCGCCCACTTTGTGCGGAGCCCGACGACAGCCCCGGGCTGAGTCCGCGCGGTGAGGTGCCACCAGAGGTCGTGGCTCGGTCGGAGCCAACGGACGGCGTGCCGGCGTTGTTGCTGTTCGGTGGACGCACGGGCGTCAGAAACGGGCTCGACGGCGCGGCCGCCGCCGCAAGGGACGGCGGTGCTGCTGCCGCACTGGCGGCCGCTGCGAAGCCGCGGAACAGGCCCCTGTCCTGCACGAGCCGCCGCAGCACGTAGAGACGACGTGCTGCCTCGTACGGGCGTGGCACACGCGAGGAGGGTTCCGCCAGAGGTGGGGCCACCAGCGTGCGCGGGCCCATCCCAAAGCAGCCAAGGCAGTTCAGCAGCCCCGATTGCCAGCGCCAGACGTACGTGTAGGTGTCCTCGCCGGCGGTGGCGACGACGATCGGCCGCATCAAACACGCCGGCAGCGACGGCGCCGTCGACGACAGCGAGTCCGCAGCGAAGCAGAGGCTGCTCTCGCTGTTGGTCTCCTCCTCGCCCCTCTCGTACAGCGGTGAGTCGTGCGGCGTGCGGGTGGGTGCCGTGTGCGCCGCCACCAGCGCGTCCAGCGTCGCCGTGCGCGGGCAGCGTGGTGGGGCGTCGCCGTTTGGGGAGCCGACCGTGGCGCCGTTGGCCACCGCCGGAGGCAGAAAGGCCACCGTGCGGACGTCGTGCGTGTGTGCGCGCCACCGATCCACGACCAGCACGCGCCTCTCCAAGTTGGGCAGCATGTCCAGCGGCTGCGCGGCGCCCCACGGCAGCTCACTCAGATCGAGAACCACCACGTAGCCGGCCTCGTCCCCAACGGCCACGAGAACGGGGTCCAGCATCGTCGCGAGCGTGGTGCGGTGGTCGGGGACGTTTGTTGCCAGCGCCGTGACGTTGCAGCCCGCCAGCGTCACGCGGAAGCGCAAGACCTCTGATGAGGTCCGCACGTGCCACAGCTGCAGCACGCCCTCGTGACTGCCGGACAGCACGTAGCCGGTTGAACCCAGGGCACAGAGCTGACCAATGTAGCCGCTCGCGCCGCGCTGCTGCTGAGTCTCGCGCATCAGCTCCTTCTCCAGCAGCGCATCCAGCCTGTCCTCACCCCCATCCTCGTCCTCAGCTTCTGCGTCACTGGCCTTGTTGTCGTTGTCATCGTCGTTGCGTGACTGGTGGGGAGACGAAAAGGATGCGTCGAAGGCCACCGATACGCTGGTGGCCGTCTGCTGCGACTTCCGCCGCTGTGGTGTCGCGGATGGATCCGCACCCGTCTCACTGGCGACAGAGGAGGCCCGCGTCAGACCACCACCGCCACCGCCACCGCCGAGGCTGAGGCGTGTGCGGCGGCGCTGCTCCTCGGCGTTGCGGTAAAGCTGCTTCATGCGGACCTCCTCGACAGCGGGGTCACTCACAAGCCGTCCAGGGAAGAGCGCCGTGAGTGTCAGCACCGCCGTACTGGTGCGCGGGTTGACTGTCGTGGTCGCGGCACTGTTGGCCGTCGTGGTGGAGGCCCCGGCCTGCGCCTGTGTTGTGGATGAGGCGGTCGGGGCGATGGCGGTGGCGGGCAGGCCCAGTTGACGGTGCTGGCTCGCGAGCATCATGGAGCGCCGCAGCTCGGTCTCCTCGATGCTCGCCTGGTCCACGAGCGTGCGCAGCGGAATGGCGAAGGCGGTGGCGTCCGCGACGGGCGTCATGAAGAGCTGGCCGCGGCCGCCCATGACGACCAGGTTCATGGTGCTCAGGACCAGCACACTCGTCACGAGCGAGCCACGCGACAAGATGTGCCGGTACGGCACCACGCTATCGCGGTCCGTCTGGCTCTTGTGGCGGTCTCGCGTGGCCTTGTCACCTCGCGTCCCGGCGGCGCCACTGCCGCTGCTGCTGTTGTCGCTTGTGGTGCCGACGCCTGCCGCACGTCGCAGCTCGTCTTCAGCGCGGACGTGGTACAGCGAGGTGATGCCCATATCCGCCGCCTCCTCGTAGGCCGCGCAGAGCAGCGGTGACGGTCGCGGCTCCGACGCCGTCATGCGCGCCTCGCCACAGAAGAGACCGAAGATGTCGTGCGCACGTGGTGCGAATGCAAAGCGACGCAGTGGCGCGCCGTTGAAGACGTTGATCTGCACAATCGCGTTGTCACGCAAAAGCGCGACGAAGAGGGCGGCGATGAGCGAGTGCGGGTCCATGGCGATGTTGCGGACGCCCTCCTCCACGTTGAACGTGCGGAGCAGCCTTGTTTGCGCCACGGTGTAGGTGTGGTTGTTGGGGCAGCGGTCTGTGAGGCACTGCGTCGGGCAGACGCCGTCGTAGACGTCATCGAAGAGAACGGGCAGGCCCGCCGTGTCCTCACCACCTGCTCTGTGATCTGGCCGGACCGCCCCGTTGTCGTTCGCTTCCTCTCCTCCTCCGACCGCGCCGGCATCCGGGCTCAACGGATCGTCGCTGCCACGGCCAAGCCGTCGGCCTTGTTGTGCGGTGGCGGTGGCGGCGGGTGCGGTGCCAGGTCGCCCATTATCCAGTCGCGTCAGCAGTCGCAATCTCTCCGCCTTCTCAATCAGCTCGTCACAGCACGCGGCGTGGGCAGCGCGCCGCCGCTCCCGCCGGGCCAGTGCGCTCTCGTTGAGCCCAAACGTGATGCGCCACATGACGACGCGCTCCTCGTCGGCGGTGACCATCGCCTGCAGCCCCTCGTGCCACTGCATGAAGAGGACGGGCTTGCGGTGTCCGTAGTAGTCCTCCGCGTACTCACCCTCCTTGACTGTGTTCCACACACGCAGACAGCGGCCACCCAGCAGCAGCCGATCGTTCGCCGCCTCGTAGCGTGCGACGAGCATGTCGCCGAGCGCGATCGACTCGGGCGAGTGGTCGACCAAGAATCCCATGAGCTGGCCGTTGAGCGCGTTCAAAAAGCGAATGACACGCTTGCTGTCCAGCACAATGACACGCACGGGCTCGGTGCCATGCTGCATGAAGCTCACATCCACCGGGTACCCGCTCGCACCGAGACTGTTGAGCCCCGCCACGTTCCGCTGCTGCTCGCGCAGGTCGACGCGAAACAGCGGACGCGGCGATCGCGACGACCAGAAAAACACCCGGTAGTCCATCCCACCCGTCACGAGCACACGCTGCGCGTCGTTGAACGCCATGCAGGTCACCCGCTTTGTGTGGCCTGCGCTCTCGGCATCGGGTGTCATGAGCGGTGTCGACGGCGATGCGGTCAGTCCCACCGTACCCACGACGCGCACGCCGTCGCCCAGTCGCAGCATCGACGCCTCCAGACGCGCCAGGCTGCGGACCTCAATCATGCCATCCGCGCCGGCGGTGAAGAGCATGTCGGCCGCCTCGGAGACGACCATGTGTGTGATGGGCCCACTGTGTGCCTGCGTCGTGAAGGCTGGCCGCCGGCCTGATGGCGGCTCCACGCGCGCCGCCGACAGGTTCGACAGGTGAAACCACGTTTGGTTCAGCTCGTACGCCTGCAGCACACCGTTCTCAAAGCCGAGAAGCAGATAATCGCCGGAGGGAATGCGGCGCGTACCACCACCCGTGGACACCGCCGCGAGACCGACTGACGTGGCGAACCAGTTGTTCGACTTTTTGCGATCGTCCTCACCGCCGCTCACCGCGTTGGTGGCAGCCGGGTCCGCACCCGAGGAGCGCGAGCGGGGCGGTGGGCGGTGGTTGGCCTTGGTGGCGTTCGCCGTGAGCCACTTATCCGTCGCCGTCGGCTGCGCGCCGAACGAGAAGAGGACGTCGGCGGTGAGGGAGATGGGCCGCTTGAGGTGCTCGTAGGTCGGGGCCAGCACCTCCAGCCCACGGAAGTAGCGGCTGGCCTGGCCAAAGAAGATCTCCACCGCCTCGTCGTGGTAGGCGTCAACGGTGTAGGGCTGCCGCAGGACGGTGGAGGACACGCCGGGCTGCCGGGCGCGCAGGCTCAGCAGATCCTGGGCCTCGCACTCGCGCGCCTCGTGGTCGACGCCGCGCCGGCTTTTGGCGACCTCGTTCATCACAGACACCTCCGTCGCGTTGGCGGTGCGGACGCCCTGCAATGTGCGCACCACCTCGCCCGTTGCCACGCGCAGCAGCGTCACGGTCCCGTCGAGGGCGGTCGCCGCCACCAGCTCGGCGTCGCCCATCGCAGGCGTGGAGAGGGCAACGTTCGTGATGGGCGAGGTAAGGCTGAGGAGGTTGCGCTCGTGGACAATCGCGGTGCGGTTGGTGTCGTCTTGCAGGCGCGGCTCCGTCCGCCAGAGCTTCACGAGGCCGTCCGGACCTGCCGTGATGAAGCGTGGGAAGCTGTGGCTCTGCAGCAGCTTGGTGAAGGGCTCCTTGTGGAAGAGGTAGTGGACGAGCGGGTACTGCGCCTGCCAGACGCTCTCGTTGGTGGGGACGCGCGTGAAGCCAATCTCGTACCGCAGCGACCCGCCAGATCCGGCGGCGAGACCAGGGTCGGCCTGCGCGCTATTATTGTTGTTGTTGCTGTCGCGGTCCATGAGGCGGCGCTGACCTGTCTCGAGCACGTACTGGCAGAACTCATCCCAGGAGACGCGCTGGTCTGCGTTGGTGTCCATCATGCAGAAGAGCTGCTGGATTTCAGGCAGCGCGTCGAGGTCACCGAGGATGTGAGGGGCCAGGGACGTGCGGGGCACCGGAGGCGCCGCGAGGTCCCCTTGCAACGAAGGGCGCCAGGTCGCTGTGCCATCTGTTGCGGATGTCTGCAGACCACCGCCATCGCGCTCGCCTTGAGCGGGCGGAAAGAAGCTCGCCAAGAAGGGACCCACAATAAAGTTGGCAAAGTAGTGCAGTGAGACACCAGCTGTGGGAGGGACCATGTCAGGGAACGGCGGCGGCGGTGCGAGGGCGTTGCTGCCCATCCCCGTCGCGGCGCCGTTTGTGGCTGACGTGGGCGGAGAGACTGTCACCAGACCCGACACAGCGCGCGACGTGGCCTGCTCCTCTTGGGCCTCTTCGAAGAGCATGCGCCGCTGGGAGCGCCACTCGCGGAGGCGAACGAGTTCGTCGTGCACGAGCTGCTGCTCACAGAGCAGGCGTCCACTCGCGGTGTCCGCACTGTTGTTGTTGCTGTTGTTGTCACGCTCGAGTCGGTCTGCCGAAGCGACCCCGTCGTCCGTGTCGAGCTTGCTTGTCGAGAAGAGCGTGTCGTGGAGGCGCTGGAGCTCAGCAGAGGGGCTGCGCTTCAGGGGCTTCAGCGCGACGCCGTAGCGCTGCTTCTCGTCCAGCAGCTCGGCACGCGACACGGACGTCACGCGGCGCGGCTGCGACGGCGATGCGCGTGTTCTGCCAGTCACGGACGCACGGGACGGCATGAGCGTGACCTTGCGCCCCTTGCGCCTCTCGTGGCACGCAAAGTCGTGGACCTCGAACATCTCCTTGATGGCCTCGACCTGCTCCACGCTCAGCGACAGGTGGTCCGTGCGATCCTGCAGACCTATGCCTGATGAGCAGCAGCTGCCTTTGTCAGAGAGCGCCCCATCGTGCTGCGGTGGCGGCGAGGGAGGTGATGATGCGGAGGCTAGCGACTGGTTGTCTGCGGCCAGTTCAGTGACGGCAGAGCTTGCTTGTGACGACGGCTGCGGCCGCCGTGGAGCCGCCGTAGAGACACGCTCCTTGGGACTGTGATGCATTTACATAAAGCCAAACCAATCGAGGAAGGCAAGTGGACCGACAACGACGAGAGCGCACGCCACGTCCGGTCTTGAGTGTGTGTGTGTGTGTGTGTTGTTTTCTGTTTTTCTTCTCTACGTGCAGTCAACGATGTGGGGGAGAGAGTAAAGCGAAGATGGAAAGGACAGTTTCGCGTGTGACGTCTTGCGTTTGGGGTAGGAGGGGGTGGGAGGGAGAGAAAGATGCCTGGAAATGTCCCCCGTAGTTGGTAGGCAGAGAGACAGAGAACAGCCTTACAGGCCACATCAACAGCGAAGGTACTGTCGCATTTCCTTCACGTGGTTGTGATGTAGACATAAGACAACAAAATAGCTTGGCAGCTACTCTCTCACTCTCTCCGCCTGAAAAAAAGAGAACAGGAGAGTCGGTTAATGTTCATTTTTTTTTGTTTGACTGGGCGCCTTCAACGGCGGAAACAAGGAGTGACATATATATGTATATGTATGGCGATACGAGATTGGAGTTTCGTCTTTTCTCCCATTCTTCAGACAGAAATGCGTTCAATGACACGGCACAGCCGCTCAGAGTACTCGCGCGGTGGGATGACGCTAATCTGCTTGCGATTGTTCACAAAGCCCTTGGCGAAGTTTTCAAGCTTCTTGGCCTTGTTGTACTCCTGCAGAACATCAATGATGCCAATGTAGTACACATCCTCGCGCGCAGTCGTGTCGTCACCAGGGGAGTAAATCGGTAAGGAGAGGAGACCACCGTCGCAGCCGCGAATACAGACAAAGAGATCGTCATCCGCGTCGCCAGCCGACCCGGCCCCAGTCTCCGCGTCCTGCACGGGTGCGCCGAGGCTGATGGTGTCGTCGAGGGCCAGGCTCCCATTAGCCACGGTCGCACCGACGTCGACTGCGCGGCCGCCAACGGTCTGACGCCGCAGCAGCACGGTGCGCGACGGGCCCTCTTCGCGCGTGAAGATGCGGCTGCGAACGCCAATCATGCAGCTGTAGTCGACAATGTTCAGCGACTGCAAAAAGTTCACGTCGCTGCGGAGCTGCGCGACGAGGATGGCGCGCTGGTGCTCACCACAGATGATGAGCTGTGGGGGCAGGTCGTTGTCCTTGAGCATGAGCGCACCGAACGGGGTACGCGGCGCGGGCTGCCCCGGCTTCAAGGCCGTGCGGTTGACGGTGCTGCCCTTGATGTCGTACACGCGGTGAATGTAGTACTGCGTGCTGAAGACGTTCTGCATGAGAAAGAAGCGGCGCGTGACGCCGAGCTTGAGCCACTGCACCGAGATGACGCCGTAGAACTGCGGGAGGAGAGAGTGCGGATAGCGCTCACAGTACGGCACGTAGAGCGGCAGGTAGCGCTGCATGAGGAACTCGTACTCGGAGTCCTTCATCGACTTCATGACGCAGTCGCCAAAGTACAGCAGCGTCGTGCCGCTCTTGCCAGGCGACATGCTTTGCCGCCACGTGGAGAGCTCCAGGCTCGCCACAAAGCGGTCCAGGTCGAGTCCGACGAAGCCGCGGACCTGCGCGAAGATGATGGGTGCGTGCACGGTCACCTCGAGCTCGTCATCGCGGAACTCGCCGGTGTGCGAGGTGGGTTTGTTCCCACGGTGGGGCTTCTTCTCCGACCCCGCGCGCTGCACTTCCTTCACCTCCTCGGACATGTGCTCCGGCGAGAAGGCGGCGCGCAGATTCGGGTCCGTGTTTTCGCTCGCAAAGCTGCCGAGGCGCAGCGCACGGGCCTCGTGGGGCTTGCACAGCACCGGGTTGTTGCCCACGCAGTGCACGTGGAAGTGGATCGTGTCCGCAATGGCGCGCTGCAGAGCGACCGGGCTGACGTCCTTGTAGACCAGCACGCGGCCACGATCATCGGTTTGAACGGTGTTGGTCGTCACCTTGCGCGCGCTGGGTGCAGCAGGAGCTCCTGTTGTGGCGGTGGTGGTGGTGGTGGGAGAAGCAGCGGCGCCGGTAGAGGCAGCAGTGGCACTCCTGTCCGGCTTGGCACGCAGCTTGTCACCGTGCGTGCCGTAGTCATCGTACGTGCCTGCCTCGGAGTCGGACCCAGACGAGGCAGAGTAAAACATCTGCTGCGTGGCGTCCCCAGCAGCAGGCGTGTCGGGAGCGGCGGGAGCCGGTGCGGCGGGGCTGGTGATCGGCGCAGACCCGGTCGGCGCGGCCGCAGTCGTGTTTGGGCGGCGGTGCACGACCTGCTGCAGCACGACACTGAGCGTCTCCTTGAGGTACCATGAGCGCGTGCGCTCGTCGTCCTTCAGCTCGACACCGATCTGGTTCGGGTTGACCACGGGTGCCATCGCCGTCGGTGCGCCAGCAACCGTGCCGGCCATGTCCGCGTCGGCCTCCAACTCGGACAGCGTGGAACGCCGCGCACGACCACGCCGACCGCTCGGCACCGGCGCGCTGTTGTTGTCTCCCTGCGCTTCTGCGGCCTGCGCGGGGCCTTGCTCGGCTCGGTCGCGCATACTCGCTGCGAGCAGCTTTGAGACCCGGCGCGACGGCTGCAGCGCCTCCGCATTCGGCGTGAGCAGAATAGGGTTGCTCTGGAACCGCTCTGCGCCCGGCATCACATTCGACGCACTGGGGCGCAGCGGCGTGGCGCCGTCGACGTCCGTGTCGTCACCGATGAGAGAGCTGTTGCCCGTTGTGTTGGACGCGCTCGCACCGGCACCGGGCACGGGGATGGGGCTGCTGTCCTCACCGTCCGCGTCGGTGGCGTCCGCGATGCCACGCAACCGCATGCGCCGCTGCTCACGTCGGCTCGCGGCCTGTCGGAAGAGCGTGTCCGCGTTGGTGGCCCACGGATTGGTGGCCTGCTCGTGCTCCGCGACGCGCGCGTCATACAGCTTCTGCAGCTGCTCGCCTGGCGTGTCGGGTACGGCCGCAGCACCCGCACCCGCACCACCACCAGCCGCAGCAGCTTGTGACCCGTGCGCTGGGGAGCCCGCAACGGGTGAGAAGGCCTCGCCTTGTGAGACGGTGCGCCCGTGGAACGTCGCGGGTGGAAACGCCGTCTGTGGCGAAGCGGGGCGGCTCGTGCTGCCACCACCACCGCGTGTGCCGGGGTTTGAGGAGCCCGCTTCCTCGTCGAGTGCCAGCCTGAGTAGTTCAATCTCGTAACGGTACTCGCGCTCCGCGGCGGTGCGGCGTGCCACCTCGCGTGCGTTCTTGCGCTCGAGGGTCTGAATGCGCACGAGCAGCGCCTCCTCCTGCGACGAGCCGGGCGTCAACGTCAACGTTGTGACGGCTGGTGCCGCAGTCCCTTCCGTGCCGGCTTGAGCCTTCAGTTCCGTCACGGTACGCCGCTGGCGGATGATTTCCTGCCGCAGCAATCGGTTCTCGCGACGGAGCCGCTCGATGCGGTCCTTCGTTGTGTACTCGGTAGGCGTCAGCTCCGACAGCTCGTTGCCCTCGGAGCCGTGCGAGCCGTGATCGTCCCCATCGGCACCGCGTGCGTCCTTCGTTGGCGGGGCCGCTTGAACGGCTCGTGGCGTCGCAACCGCAGTGGGCATGACGAGTGCACAGGACTCGTGGTACAGTGTAACAACACGACTAGCGTGCTTCCAAATATAGGAGGAGGCAAGATAAAGGTGCTCTCGGTGGGCAAAGGAAAAAAAAAGTAGGTCTGATAGCACAAAGTGTGTGGATATCAGGGGGGAAGTACAGGACAATGAACAGGAAGAAGAGAAGACGGATGAAGCACAAAAAAAGAAAGAGGGGGGTGAAATCGACGGGAGGTGGGCTCCACGGGTGGTCGTTGTCAGTCAGGCAACGCAACCCTAACCATCAGAAAGAGGAAGCCCAAGTGCAAAAAAAAAAGGAGAACAGGGAGGGAAGAGAAAAACAGAAAGGGGAACTAGTCGTGTGGTGGTGACGGTTGCTTCGCGTTTGCTAGAGCGCACGAGATGGTTGACGAAGCCGTTTCATTGAAGTGGCTAGAGCCGTCACGGACTGTACGTGGTCAGGTGGGATCGCGTCAAGGATGTTTCACGTGCACCCGTCGGCATCAAACACTTGTGGGAGTGTCACATCACAAACGAGACCGTTCACATCCGTGTGACACGGGGGCCGCTCACGCCTGTACCTGTGTGTTGTGTGTGTTTTCTCTCCATTTCGTGTGTGCATGTAAGCGAACACGTTGAACAGAGTCGACCGAGCTTCCAGTCACGTCGCTTTTCCTTTTTTTTGTTCTGACTGATGTTTGCGTTTGATCAATCAAACAGACGAAAAAAGAAGATAAGTGGACACCAAACACAACCAAAAACCAACGAATGTGGAAGGTCTCCAACGCAGAGAACGTGCGCGATGTCCTGTGCGAACACGAAAGGGTAAAGAAAAGAAAGAGAAGCAAATTATAGCTGTAGCAAAGTGTGATACGCAGCATCACGTTACGTAGAAACTACATGAGCTCGCTCTCGCCACGCGGCAGAGTGTCCTCGGACGCCTGCTGACGCTCCACATCGAGCAAGTTGGAGACGTACGTGATGGCCTCGTGGAAGTCGTTGGTCTTGCCGTGAATACGACGGAAGCGCACGGAGGTGTAGCCCAGAAACGCGGGGGCGAGGATGATATCGACGTCGCACACGCCGCTCACCTGCGCCACGGCGCCGCTGGCACCAAAGGCGAGCGAGCGATGGGGAAAGGCGCCAGAATGCGTCGGTTGCCCACGCAGTGACGGCGAGAGGCCGATGGAGCGGGCCATTGGTTCCTGCGTGGACGCGCTCGCGCTGTTGTTGTTGCTGTCCTGCTGGAAGAGGCCTTCGCCAAAGGAGGGTGCGGCGCCGAGCTTGGGTGGGGCCTGCGCGACAGCCGTGGAGGCGACGACAGCGGGGACGGTGATCCCAACGCCGCCGGACAAGCGGGGCGACTGCAGATTGGATGGCGACGCGCTGCTGTCGTTGTCGCGATTGCGCGTTGACGAAGGTGACGGTCGCGGCGGCTTCCCGCTCGGCCCCGCGGTCTTCTCCTTGGGCTGGCTGTGCGCGGGCGTGCTGGTGCCCGTGCTGAGGCTGAGGTGGTGGTGGGCTCTGTGTGCGTGCGCGGCGGTCGTGGTGGGGAGCGCGTTCGACGGGGAATCCAGCGGAGACTTGCCGTCCAGGAATGGCGGTGCGGCGCCACTGGTACTCGCGACAGACGTCATCTCACCCACGCGTCCAAGGCTCGCGCTGGACGACAAGGGACGCACCGAGGCCTCGCCACTCTGAGGTGTGCCCACGATCGAGTCGCTGTTCCGGTCCATGCTGATCTGGCTCTCGCCGTCGTCGCTGTTCAAGTCGGACCCGGCGTGGGCGCTAGGGCTGGCGATGCCCGTCACAGCTGTCTTGTCCTCGCTCGGTGTCGCTTCCTTCAGCGACAGACTGGTCGACGACACACCTCTGGTTGGCAAGTGGGAACGGGGCCCGTGGCGGTGAGAGGCGCGCTGCTGCTGCTGCTGCGGTTGCAGCTGTTGCTGTTGCGGCGGCGGCGGCTGGCTCGGCTCCTGTGGCGGGGACTGTGAGGAGGAAGCACGACGTTGGTTGTGGTGCTGGAAGTGAGCGCGGTGGTGGTGGGGGTGGTGATGCGTATCTGAGGACGCCTGACCAAGTCGCCCACCTTGAAGCGCCGACGGTGTCCCCGATGAGAGCGGACCGACCGACGCGGACTGACTGAGCGGTGCGGGTGAGGCGGGCGAGCCTGACTTGACGGTGAGCGTGCCCGCTGGAGGCCACGGCGTGAGACTCCCGCCACTCACCTGCGAGTTCGGGGACGCCACGGACGACGACAGCTCCCCGCGCTTCACCCGATTCGATCGGCTAAGGAAGTCGCCCACGCTTGGGACCGGCGTCTCCAGCGAGGCTCCGTTCGTCGTCCACCCGCCGGCCCGCTGCTGCGCGCTCGAGGCGAGGGTCGCACGGCGGGAGGTCGACATGCGCGGCCCCGGCCCCGCGTGCGACATGCCGAACCCGGGCGTCGACGTGGACATGGCCATCACGGTCGAGGAGGCCAGTGCCGGCGCGAGGGTCTCGATCGTGGCGCCCTGCACCAGCGCGGTGGAGCCCAGGTAGCGGAACGAGTAAATGTTCTCCGTCGTCGACACCGTCTCATCCGTATAGAGCAGCAGCAGCCGGTCGGGCACCGTCGTGAGCTTTTGCAAAATCACGTTCTGGATGCCCGAGACGAGGAAGCCGTGGCGCACGCACTCGGTCACGTTGTGCGACTGGAAGAGCGCGGCGAGGTTGGTCGCCGCAGCGAGGCGGCGACCCAGCGGGTGGCGAAGGAGGATGTCCTTGTGGACAATGCCTTGCACAAAGGCGTCAAAGGTGATGCCCTTCTCGTGCGGCACGAGCGGCGACTGCGGCGAGAGCGGCGACACGCCACGATTGAAGGACGGGTTCGGGCTGCTCCAGTTCGTGTCCATCGACGCGTCGGTCAGCGACCGCATCGGCATCGACGGGCGGTTGTCAAAGTACGCCATGAGCGAGTCCAGGTCCGAGTCCGTCGCCACGCACCCGCAGCGCTCAAAGACACGGCGAAGCTGCGACACGCTGATCATGCCGTCGTGATCGTCGTTAACGCTGTCGAAGGCGGCGCGCAGCTGGCGCACGAGCTGCCGCTCCACCTCGTCCATCTGCGTGCCCACAATGTTCGCGAGCTGGAACTCCGAGTTGCGGAGGAAGGTGCTGTGGGCGAGGTCGCGATTCACCCACGCGTCGCGAAACTGCTGGAACGTGATCGCGTCACTCGAGGCGTCGCCCGTGAACAGCCGAATGAGCTCGGAGACGTCCGTCTTCTCAATGTGGTCGCCGTGCAGCGTCGTCATCATGTCGCGCAGTTCGTCGCGCGTGATGTTGCCGTATCCGTCCGTCGCGATCTTGTGGAAGGCGGTCTGGATCACCTGCTCCTCAACGCCGTGGCACATGTCCGGGGTCGGGAACTCAAGGAAGCCCGGCCCGCTCTTGGTGACGGAGATGCCTGCGCTGCGCAGCTTGCCCTTGATTTCGTCCTTGCGATCCTCGAAAAGGGCGTCCACGTCGAGGTAGGTGGCGAACCACCTGTTGAGAATGATGTCGTCGATCGACGGTCTGTCTGTCGGTTCTCTGGCCAGCATCGACAGCACCAGTGCCCGCGCTTCGGGGGAGATGCGCTCCTGTTCGTCCTCGTCAAAGGTGGCCACGTCCTTCTCAATCAGGTGAATGGTCTCTTCGTCGTCGCGGCCGTCGAAGGGAAGTCGCCCTGTGAGCATGAAGAAGAGAATGACGCCGGCACTCCAGAGGTCTTGCACGTACGGGTCGACAACGACGCGAGCCGCACGCACCGGCGTGGCGACGTCAGGGGTGCGCGTCGGCAGCGAGGAGCCACTCCCGGCGACATCGGTGCCGTCGCGTGTGAAGGACTCGCACGAGTGCAAGTCGGTGAAGCTGTTCGTGTGCTCCATGCCGAAGCCCTTCTTCTTTTTCTTTTTGAGGTCCTTCTCGTGCTTCTTCGCGTCCGTCGTCGGACTACCGGGGCCAAAGTCGTTCGCGGAGAGGCTGCCCGTGCTCCGGCTCTTGCGCATGCCGCGCCGGATCATATCCAGCCCAAACCCACTGCTGCTGCCTCCGACAAGTTCGCTCTCGCCACGCTCGTGGTGCGTGTGTCCGATGATAGACTTCATGAATGAACTCCATCGATCGCCCATCGTCTTTGGCGAGGAGATGGTCTCCCCGTAGGAGCTCGTGTGCGCGCGATCGCTCGAGTTGAGTGTGCGTGTGCTGCTGTGGCGACAGACCTTGCCGGACCGAGACGCGTGGTGGTGGTGCGCTGACCTGGCGTGCGCGTCCGGCGAGACGTCGGCCATGCTGTAGCTCGTCCGTAGGGCCTTTCCGTTCGATGACGCGAGTGGGGAGGCCCCACTGCGCACGAGCATGGCGGGCGGCACCGTCGTGTGCGGCACTGTCGGCGAGGAAGCGGTACCAGGGACGCCAGGCGACTGCTGCGCGCGGCGTGTCATGGAGGTGGGGGGTGTCGTCGAGTGCGAGACCCCACCGCTCGGGCTGGTGAAGAAGCTCGTGTCGCGCCGCGTGAAGCCGCTGGTGAAGCTGTCCGTCGCATCGAGGTAGCGCGCGGGCGAGGAGAGCGAACCCGCATCGGGTGACCCCGTCTGCGAGTTGGTGGGCTCGTACGCCAGGTTGAGCAGCGCCTCCGGCATGACGCGCTCCGTCGTGGCGCGGACCGCCTCGGGGCTCATGTAGTGCAGTGTGCCAACGCCTGAGAAGCCGTTGACGAGTCCCTCCAGCAGCGCCGCGTTGTCGCCGGTGCCGAGGGTGGCCTCGGGGTCATCGACGTTTTCCTTCACGTTCTTGGATGAGAAGCCAAAGTCGCAGACAAGCAGGCGGTTGTCCTTGCTCAGGAGGAGGTTCTCTGCCTTGAGGTCGCCGTGGGCAACGCCGTTGCGGTGGCAGTACTCTATGGCCGACATGAGCTGCTGGAAGTAGAAGCGCGCCTCGTTCTCGACGAAGTGGTGGCTAGAAATGACGAGATCGAACAGCTCGCCGCCCTCGGCGAGTTCCATGATGAAGTAGTACGCCTCTTTGGAGTTCAAGAAGCGGTAAAAGTTGACGACATGCGGATGCTGCAGCGCCTGCATGACAGTCGCCTCCTGCACAATTTTCTTCTCAAAGGCCTCGGCGTACGTGAGGGCGACCAAGTTACACTGCGCGAGTCCGTCATCGTCGAACGGCGCGCCGCCACCAGCGTTCACAAACAGGTCTTGCTTCTGAAGGATTTTGAGCGCAAACGGTTTGCCGGATGGCATGTGCTTGATCGCGTACACGGAGCCGTACGCGCCCTCACCAAGACGCTGGCCAATGACGTAGTCCTTCAGGACGATATCCTCATCCTCCGGCACCGCGCACGAGCCAGTGAAGAAGGAGGTGACCTTGGACTGAGGATCACTCCAGGTTTCGTCCATGCGATGAGCAGGGGAAGGGGTCTAGCTCAACAACGATTATGCAAGAAGAAGAACAAACAAACAAAAAAAAGGATGTGAAACAGTCACGAAACAACAACAACAATTAATGGCAGACAGAGAAAAACAAAACAACAACCGGAAGAAGAGAGAAGAAAAGTGAAAAGCAAAGAGTCAACGACTGATTCGAAATGTGTTCAAATGATGTTCCTCACTCACGAAGCAAATGTCCGTGCTTCTCTTTTTAGTTGTATTCGTCACAGTCTTCCCTTTCTTCTTGCCGGTCCCTGTGGGAGTCAGGTGGGCGTTCACGTGAGAATGATTTACAAGGCCCAGTAAACGCCCATTCGTCAGGTAGGGAGCCTAAACAAGCGAAAAAGAAACAAAGAGTGAGAAAGTGAAGAAGAGGAGGAGAAAGTAATCGTTTTTACAAAATGTTTGCGTTTTTGATTTGTGCTACTTGATTGTTTTCCACTTCAAATGATGGTATATATATTGAGAGATGCCGAGATTGTTATTGGTTTTTTTTCTTGCGTCCGTTTACCAGTGGAGCACGTCGTGTGAGACCGCTCGCAGCAAAAAAAAAAAAGAATAAGCAATAGTGGCGCGCTCTGCACGAGGAGGTTCAACACTCTTGGCGTCATTGACGGTCACAGTGTAGGAAAAGAGTGAGAAAGACAGAGAGGGTGAGCCGTATGAAGAGTGAGCATATCGGTGGAGTCAGAAAACGTGCGTTATCCGCTTTACTTGAGGCGAAGAAGCAAAACACCAAATGCGTGGAGGGTGACAGCGTGGCGTTGTCTGCGATCCGTTCGGTATTTGCGCACCATGTGTCCCCATGCCAATGACAGTGCAGTGGCGGCAGTAACGACATAGAATCTGCTGGCATCTGTGGTGCAAGATAGGTTTTCACGGCGCTGTTGGTTGACTATTTTCGTTTTATTGTTGTTGGGTGAGTGCTGGCAACAAGAACAACAACAAAAAAGAGCAAAAGGAAAAGAAGTGCGTGCGTGCGTGCATGCTCGCGTTAGGTGCCACACGAATCGAGCATTTCCGTGATGCCTAGAGCCGTCGTGGCGGCGTACCAGCGCATGAAGTTGACGTGCGTCGACCACAGCACATCGCCCTCGTCAAGCAACATGAAAAAGTAGAACACCGCACACGCTGCGGCGAACCAGTGTGACAGGAGCACCTCCCAGTTCGTACAGCAGCAGCAGCAGCCGCATCCTCCCCGCTTCGCCCGTGCAGAACCACGGTGTGTCCGGCGCCACCGCGCGCAGAGCTGACCGCACACATTCGTGATGGCACAGCCAAGCAGGAAGAGGTTCATGGCGCCGGCCGTGTAACCCGCCACGGCGCCGACGCTGAAGAAGAGATGGTTCGAGTTGAAGAGCACGAGCGCAACGCTCAAGGCGGCGTTCAGCAAGAGCAGCTCACGCACGCCAGTGGAACCGGATCCACGAGAAATGGCCTCGATCACCTCATCGGGCGTGAGCTCCGTGTTCAGCGTTGCCTGGGGCTCCTGAGAGTTCGGCGCGTGTACTGCTTCGCTCTCCGTTGGCACCGCTGAAAGGGAGCGGGGCATGCTACTGCTGTCCCGACGCGCGCAGAAGTCCGTCAAGGAGGAGAGACCAACCTGAAGCGCATCAACTGAGAGAGTGAGCACCGCGACGAGACCGCCCACAGCGCACTGCACCGGCCGCACACACGCACTGGTCACGCGCCGCGCCAGACGTGGTCGTGCGCGCACCTCGGCGGCCTGTTGTGCTGGACCAGTGGACTTGGCCGCTGCTGCCGTGGCTGTACGCCGCGCGATGGTGCTGCTCATCTCGTGTGGCACGTGCACTGCCACGACGCCGGGCCCGACGATGGTTTCTTTGCCAGGTGGGCCGGCCACCCGCTCGGGGTGCACATCGAGTGGGGCCGTCCACGCGCTCGACAAGAGTCTGTCCGTGCTGCGCATGAGCGCGATCAGCAGCTCGCACCGGTGCCGCGCCTCCAGCACAGACACAGCAAAGAGGAAAAAATCCACCATGTTGAAGATGAACGTGTAAAGGACCTGGGACGGCCGCAGGTAGTAGGTGAGGCAGTTCGAAATCACCGAGAACCAGTTCACCAGCGTCATCAGGCGCTGCTCCAGCGGCAGCTGCAGCAGAATCAAGACCGGGTCGGCGTTCGCGCCATTGTTGTCGTCCGCGACGCCAAGGGCGAGTGCGCGCTCAAGCAGCACACGTGCCTCGGCACGCGACGTCACACCCGATCCTGAGCCGTCTGCGTCGAACGGCATGTCGTCTTCTTTGAGGTGCACCTCGGCAAAGTCCACGGTCCTTGCGAATTGCAGGTAGCACTCGGCGCTGACGTTACTCTGCGCGTCGACGTACTGTGTCTGGGCAAAGGAGGCGGTGAGACCTGACCCTGCGGCGATGCTTGCCTCTTGCAGCATTTGCTCGACCACGCAGCATTCATTGAGGGCCTGTTCATTCGCTCTCCTGCGCTTGTGAAAGATGGCGAGGCGGAATAGCACAGACATGAGACAGCAGATGAGGATACCGACGTCAGGCCACGAGGCGATGAGCATCTGCGATGTGGTTTCACTCGTCACCGCCAACGCACTTGCCGCCCCCGTTGTGGTTGTTGTCGTTGTTGTCGTTGTTGCTGTTGCCATCGTTGCCGCGATGATAGTGTCGCGTTCACTCTCTCTCTCGCTCTTCCGCGTACGTATCAAAAATGAAGAAGAGTCAGGATGCACTGCGGGTTGTTTGGCAGCACATCAACGAAGCCGGCAAAATGGCACTGCAAGCGCGCAGAAATACTAACGCGACGGTATGTGCACTGGAAAAATGAAGAATATAGAATCTGAAGGTGCGTGCACACTGACAAGCAAAGAGGAAAAGAAAATGAGAACACACCGTGGGCCGGCTCTAATTGTAAAGACTCAAGTCCCACGGTGCGTGGCACGGCAGTTTCTTCTGCTAGTTGAATAACGTGCGCACTAGCCACTTCACGCACTGGATGCGCACTGTCAAGGGAACACGAAGATTAGAGAAGGGCAAGTAGGAGTGATGGGAATGTGAGGACCGTCTTTGAACGTCACATGAACACAGCCCGCTGCTCAGACGGTCCCGGTCACGTCACGGTGTGTGTGTGTGTGTGTGTGTGTGTGTGTGTGTGGTCGCGCTCATCGGATCCTGCTCACTTGCGCGAATCACTCTTGCTGGTGTTGTCGATATTGTTGTTGAAGTTGTTTGGGTGTGTGTGTAGTGTCTAGTGGGGAGAAAAATCTATCGCGAGGAGAGAACATCTGTCTATGCGCGTCGAGTGGGCAAGGAGAGAATCAAAACAAAAAAAGGCAGCAGCAGAAACCAGCTCGTCGCGGCACAGCGTGTGTCATGGTGAATTCTGGTCGTGTTGCTGCGGCAGACCATAACGTGTGCGAAGTGTGCCAAGGTAGGACTCATAATACTCTTGGTCAGCGCACGGCCCGCCTGACTGATCAATGCTGAAAGGCGATGCGGCGGTGCCTGCAAGTCGCTGCAGCGTGATGCCATGCGCAGTCTCGTCGGCGTCTGACGGAAAGACCAACTGATGCGCCACGGCACGTCGTGCTCGGCGCGATGTGTAACCCTCGGATGTGGTTGTTGAGCTGGCGGGAATTCGCTCGTCTTCTTGATGTCGTGGCGTCTCAAATGTGCAGTGAGGTGCGATGATGCGGTCAAAGATGGCCTTGGACCGTCGCTCGCGCCGCGCAGGACGACCGCTCTTGTGCTCAGCAGCAACAGTGGCAGACGCGAGATGTTTTCCAGCGTGTACACACAAAGACACACCAGCGCAACTGTCCGGAGAGGAGCAGGAGACGATACTTGACGAACGCACGGCGTCTGGGGAAATACCAGGCGTGGATGTGGTGGTCGCAGCCTCGTCACACTCCTCTTTCAGGCGACGGTAAAGAGCAGGTGTCGCGTCCATCGTGGACACACGCGCGTAAACCACGGAGCCGGAGAGATCTTGAAAGAAAGACAGAGGACAGTAACAAGGGGGGCAAAGGGACGGGGAGAAAGAAAGACACGTGGAGCGTGTGGACAGCCACAGAAAGGGGAGGGGAAAATCCATCGTCACGCGCGACATGACCAGTGGACACAAGGAAGCAACGTGCGTGGATTATTGTTTGTTGATAGGATTTGCAGCAGTATTCCCACAATGGGAATTCTGCCATCTCGCCTTTCTTCCCTCAAGGACACAAGGAGATGAGAGAAAACGATGATGTCTCTCAACATCCGAGCTGTTTGTGAAGCACGTGGTGCTGGTGACAAAGTTCAAGTCTGTGTGATGCGTGCATTTTCATTAGTAATCCCCTGTGAGGATCAATGTGACTGAAATCGGTAGTGTCTCGACCGAGGAGAACAGCTTGCTTACAGGTGCACGCGTAGCGGGTGCACAGTGACGAGAAGACAAAAAAAAAGTGAAGAAAACGCAACAGAGATAGAAAGTGGTAAAAAAAAAAAAGAGGTCCATAAAAGGAGACGTGCGGGTGCGAGAGGAGAGGAGAGGACGACCCACGTACACGGAAACGGGTATAGATGTACGCACAGACAGGGCGGTCAGTTTCTCACGGTCAAGAAAAAAAAAAGATATTACCAACGCGCATATGTTGTGTATATATATACGAGACGATGATCACGTTGAGGCGTACGTAATCAAGGTTCTGAGAGAGAGGAAAAAAAGAAGGGAAATAAAAATCGGGAGGTGGGGAAGGGAAGATCACGATTTTACTCGAGTGCATCAAGAACTGCACCGTGTCATTGTGATGACTGGAAGTATTTCCAGCCACCGCGCGTGCAGAACTCGTTATCGTGTCTTTTGTTTTTCCCCATTTTAGTATCTTTTCCAACCCTTTCGTTCACGTCTCTCGCGTCTGGAATTAGCACTGGAGACCAGTGACGTACGGTATGCCGGCATGTCTGTGTGCGCGTGCTTACGCGTTGAAACTTGGACGCGACGTCGAGTAGTTGTCCGTGAAGGCCTCGTACTTGCGCCAGTCGTTCGGGAGGTACGGTACGCGGTTCGTCTCGTCCACAGCCTCGGCCAGCACAATCACGTTCTTTGGCGGCGCATCCTCTGCGATTGTCTCGAGACCTGGGAAGGAGAACTCCAAGGTGGTGCTCACCGTTCCCTGAGAGCCAGAGATGTTCGTGGGCGGAGAGACCGAGGACTCGCCCGATGCCTTGGCGCGGCGGAACTGACTCGTGTTCATGAACAGCTTCACCTTGAACACGTTCGACGTCCCGAGCGGGACGTTGCCACTCACCTCCGCCTGTGCCAGCACGAACGGGTCACTCGTGAAGTCGCGATTGCCGACGGTGGTGTAGAGGCGCGATTTGAGCTGAATGAGGATCCCCTTGATTGTGCCGCCGCCGGTCTTGGTGTTGTCCATGGTACGCGTGTCGACGCCGTTGCCGACGGTGATGCGCAGGGACAGGCAGGCGATCGGATCCGGTGCCGGCTGGCGCGACTCGGCTGACGACGCGCTGCCCTTGCCCTTTTTCGGGCTGGTACTCGCGCCGCCGACAACGTTGCCCATCACCGTCGTGCCGAGCGCCGGACCGCCCGCTGCGTCGGCACTCGCCGAGCCCGCGGTGGACGTGGCGGCCGTCTCGGGGTGCAGCATGTTGGCGATGAGGTGCTTCCTGTCCCGCAGCAGGATCGTCGTGCTGGAGAGAAACTCGACCTTGACGTCAATGGGGCTCTGCGGGCCGGGCGAAAGCAGACGGCGCACGGCGTTGGCGTGGAACTGCCGGAAGCGGTAGTGCAGCGTAAAGGACGGCTTGATGTTGGCACGCTCGTGGCACTGCAACAGCTCGCGCAGTGGGATCGCGGAGATGATGAAGAAGGGCTCACGCAGCACGACATCCTCGCCAGACGCGCTCGCCAGCTCGGCGCACGTAACTTGCACCTGTACCATGTACTCCAGAAAGGCGGTGACCTCCCCAAAGTGACAGTAGTACGACGGCGGCAGCCACGGCGGCAGTTCAAAAGAGAAGGGCAGGGCATACTTGTCGCCCTCTGTCAGCACAACAGCGCCGTCCTTCAGCACGGGCGCCAGTGCTGGGGACTGCGGCTCGCCCAGTAGGCCATCGTCACTGGTCGCAGAGGCGCTAGCTACGGTGCCTGAGCCGCGCTTCGCGGTGCTAATGCCGTCACGCGTCTGCAGCGCGCCACTCTCGTTTCGATCGCCGGGCGCGGTGGACAGCACAACGCCATTCAGCGGGGCGTAGCGGGCGTTGCTGCGCAGGTACTCCTCCTCTCGCAGCTTGCGGTGCTCCTCGGCGGTGTCCTCGTCGCGGTCCTTCTGTCCGGCCAGCGTGTAACGGCGATGGAGGTGCACAGTTGGGACCTGCAGCGCACTGTCCGTGGCCTTGCTTTCGGTGCCCGTCACGAGCAGCTGCACGGACGTGGCGCGCAGAGTGCGCCGGCTACCCTGGCTCTCCTGTGAGGTGGACGAGGGCTTGGCTGGTGTGTAGGTGAGGGAGACACGCCCGCTCACCGTGTCACCAGCGATGTAAGATGAGCGCGAAAAGCGGATGGAGGCCTTGATTGGCGCCTTGGACTTGGTCGGCGACGAGCCGTTCTTTTTCCCGAGAGACTTGAGCATGTTGCTTGTTAGTCGGTGTGTTGATTATCGCGTGCGACGAATGTTGTTGTTTTTTCTTGTGTGTATGTGAAAGGGAAAAAGAGAGTGGGAACGAGAAGAGATAAAATAGAATGTAGAGACTGTGTTTGTGCTGACAGAACAAACAAAGCGAACTTGAAAAAAAAACACAAAACGCAAAGTGGAAAAGGTAGTTGAAATCAGTGACAAAAGAGATGCGTGTCAGATCGATAAAGAAAGAAAGCAAAAAAAACTGTTGCGCAGTGTTTTGACTTTCAGGCTTGGAGTGAAAAGGTTCGTTGTTCTTTTGTCAGGATTGGAGAGAAAAAAAAAAGGAGTCCAGAAAAGGTCACAGGTGGCAGGAGAGATGAACACAGAAGAGGGGATACAGGTGTGGTACCAAATTGAACTTGATGTACCTCCGTTTTGACGTGGGGATTCCGCCACTGATGCGAGGAGCGGGGAAGGACGGGGTAACAAAGTATGCGACTCCGTGATGCGGTTCTGCTTTTTCATTGGATTCTGACGCAAACAGAAGAAGAACAAAAAAAAAGCAAAACAGAAACAACCAACACCGTCGCACGACTGCAGCAGCCTCTTCATCGGCGACGTGATTTTGGTCTCAACTGTACGATACGGGCAGCTCAAGCACGCTATCAGTCATATCCAGGGCCTCCGCAAGATGCACAGCCCCAACCGTCCAGTCCTCCTCCTGAGTGTACACGTTGAGGCCAGGGAAGCTGACGACGATGAGCGTCTGTGTGACAAAGTTCGCGGTACGCACACCAGGCGGCGGGAGCAACGTGTCAGGGTCCTCGCGGCAGCGTCGAAACTGCGTCGGCAGCTGTAGTGCCACTGGGAACGTCGCCTCGTGAAGCGGTGGGATGCTCGTGTTGTAGTCGAACCGAGCCAGCGGGTGCGGGAAGGTGTGCGGCGGTTCAAGCGCCTTGAAAAGCCGCAGAATCTCGACCAGTTCAACGCGCACGCGGCTGATCTCGCGCTTCGGGCAGCGGTTGTCGACGCGCACGACGAGCGGAAGCGTCCCCACAGGCGCGGGCAGTGCCTTGAGAATGCGTTGTCGCTCCGCCTTGCGATCCTCATCCTGCGGACTGGCCACGTTGTCGTCGTTGCCTTGCGGGGGCGGAGACGGGTGCTCCTTGTCCGCGCTGGCGGCCTCTCCTGACGCGGGCGGTCGTCGTTGAACGAGGCCGGAGGACCGGCGCTGGGCAAACGCGTCGTAGCCTTTCATCACGGTTTGCGCCACGACGCGACCGCCGCGGTGTGTGGCCTCCTCGAGCAGCACCTGGTCCACGCGGCCGTGCGGGTCCCGCAGCAGCATCGCACGCGAGCACTGCAGCGCCACCTCCACCTCTACCTCACTCGCGTCGTCCACGCAGCAGAAGTTGCCCAGGAACTCGCAGTGGAAGACCTGAAACTGCGCCGACAGCGGAGGCAGCGGTGAGACGGTCGCGGTGTCGACGGCCTCCTGGCGCGCCCCGAGTAGCTGCCGCTTCGAGAGCGTCGACAGCACAAAGAAGGGCTCCTCGAGGCGCAGGTTTGGCGTCGCGCCGGGGATGTCCAGGGTGACCGTCACGCTGTACCGGATCTCGCCGTACGCGATGTGGCTCACGCGGTAGTAGAGTGACGGCGGCATCCACGGCGGGATGGTGAAGTTGAACGGGAAGCTGTAGCGCCCCGGATAGAAGCGGTCTTGCACGAGGCTGCCGTAGCTGCCCTCCTGTTCGCTGTGCAAGCCGGTCGCGCCAGGCGGCTCGGCGCCGTCACCAGACTCCGCCACCGGCTCGTCACTCACAACGTGGGTGGACGTGGCGATTGTCACGTCGGGGCCCTCCTGGGGACTGAAGAGTGGTGGTGTCGGTGGGGACTGTGAGCCTGGTGCGACGCTGGTCATGGGCTCAGCTGCTACTGCTGCTGCCGCTGGGGGTGGTTTCGCGTCGCTCTTCTTGGTTGGCTTCGGTGGCTTCCACGGGACGACGCGCGCGTACGGAGCGGTGTGGTGTTCGCGAAAGAGCAGCTCGAGTCGCAGCTGCTCGGCGGCCTCGGCATCCTCGCGCTCGGCGTCACGCTCGCCAGCTGGGGTGGCGCGACGGTGGAGGTACGTTCGCGTGCTGGTGAGGTCGTTCAGGAACGCGTCGAACTCGCCCTGGTCGTCCTTGATGCTGTTTGATTCTGTCCCATCGAAATCAAGAAAGAGCGCGCGAAAGTGGAAGGCCTCTTTGCCGGTGACTTCAATCAGGATCTCCCCGGAGATGGTGCCACCCTGTGGCAGGTGTGTGTCGGCCAGCGACAGGGTCATGGTCAAGGGACCAGAGGACACTCTGCGCGGCATGATTCTTTTCGGAAGACCTGAGAAGGGGTAGTGGGGGGAGGGGGGGAGGTCCACGTCTACAGAATCAACTTGAGAAAGAGAGAGGGAGAGCGGTGGGGAGAGAGAGAGGGAACAGTAAGACGAGATGGGGAGTATACGAAGCACAAGGAAGGAAATGCTGCAGAACGTGATGCTGCTCACGTGGTCGACATTCGTGAAGGGATGTGGAAGAAAGTGACTCGGTGCGAACCTGCTAACGATCGAACGCCCGAAAATCGGGTGAATGCACGACAACGAAGAGAGTGAATGAAGGCTGCCCAGCTTGTGTCTGTGGAGAGCCAACGGTCTCGCAAGCGAAACGCATGTTTTACGCCACGTGTCGACTGTCCCTGTGCTTGACAGTGAGGCTGGCGTGTCTAGGCGCTTGGATGATGTTGTTGTTTCGTTGTCAGAGCGAGATGAAGAGGGAAACACACAGTATGTGTGGCAGCGAAACCAGCAACAACAGCGACATCGAGATGAGCAAGACAACGAGAGCGTCCTCCGCCAACAATACAAGAAGCGTGTGAGCCGAAGAAAGAAAGAGGGCATGACATCGCGAAAAAAAAAGGGAAAAGCGAGAACAAAGCGGATGTCTCATCGTAGTGTACATTTTCATTTTCCACGTAGATACATGCATTGCCCCCACAACGTGACACAGACACAGACACGCGCACTCACTTGCGAGATGACTCTGCGGTGAAGTTGACCTTGGTCTCCCATGTCATCTCATCGGGGTACACGCAGTTGATGTTGGTGGTCGAGTCATACGGCGGCGCGACTTGGTGCGTCGCGCGGGCAGGGTAGCGCACGCCCATTGTGAAGCCCTTGCCATTCGTGCGGTCGCCCGTGATGCTCTGGCTGTAGGGTGTTCTATCGTTGTAATGCTCGCCGGGCCCGGGGCCGGCCTCGCGGCGCTTGTCGCTACGGTCGTGGAAGTCGCCCTTGTAGAAGAGCGTGCCCTGGCCTTCTGGGTCTGCCACCTCGTAGTTGGGGTGATAATGGCCAGGCCCTGGCACACCGTTTGCGCTATCGGGCATCTTGCTCGCCGTGCCGAAGATGGCTCCGCGCGTGTGGCTGCGCTGAATGGTGTCGTAGTTCGGGTCGTACAGCCCAGGGCCACCCAGCGTGGCGGCAACGTGGGCTTCGTTCTCCGCCATGGCACGGGCAGCACTCTGGGCGTCGAAGGGAACAGCGGCGAAGCGGGTGCCGCGACCGGTGTCGAGCACCTTCTCCTCGTCCATCGTCTCGAACGCGGAGAGACCCGCCGCGTCGGAGCTGATCTTCTCAGCCGGCCACTTGCCCAGCATGGACTTGCCCTTGAGGTAGTGGTAGTCAAAGTCAGACGGCAGGTCGTAGAAGGGCGGCGCGCCGCCCGTCGTCTTGGACAGCCGCGCGGACGATGATGCCGATGCGGCTGTTTGCGACGGTGGCGGCCTGAAACGCGGTGCGTGGCGCAGGTTACGCTCGAGCTTCTTGTCGATCTCGGTTGTGTTGTAGGCAGGACCTGGGCCAGCGCTGCGGTTCTCACGGGCAGACCAACGCCCACCAAACGTCGAGGTGTTGGCGAAGCGTTTGCGCACGGCCGTGCGTGCGGCGATGGTGGTCGGGTCGCCGTACGCGCCAGGGCCCGGCGTCGGGTCCGGCTTGTGCGGGCGGCGGCGGCCCAGCGGGACCTCCCGTGCGGGCGGGACCACATCGCCGAACCGCTGCAGGTTGTAGCTGCCCGGGCCTGGCATCGCGCTCTGCTGTCGCTCCTCAGCAGACACGGTGCGAATGCCAAAGTGCGCGCCCGGTTGCACCCCACGCGTGGGTGCGTCGAAGCTTGAGTACGGCACATCGTACGCGCCGGGGCCGACCGTGTTCTCGGCCTTGGTCTCCCACTCGCCCTTGAGTTTGCCGTAGATGCTGTAGGCGGGGGTGTCCGGCATCAGCGCCATGCTGTACTGCTTCGGGGCGTCGGGGATCGGACCGCGCGGTGCGTTCTTGCTCGACGCCGCTGATGCCGCTGCTGCGTTGGCGGAGTCCGGCAGCACGGGGCGGCCACTGTCGTCGAGAGGCAGCGGTGCGCCGAAACGCGTGGCCCTGCCCGTGCCGATGGACGTTGGGATCACATACTCGCCCGGTCCGGCACCACACGCTGGCGGCGTTGGTGGGCGGTGCTTGCCTAGAATAGTGCGCTCACTGCTGCCGGAGTTGGGGCCAATCACTGGGGGTAGCTGGTAGTCACCGACGCCTGGGCGATGGTCACGCAACCTCAGGGCCGCATAGTCGTTGAAACCTCCAATAGGCATACTTGCGTTTGTGGTGAACTGAAGGGGGGGGGATATAACGCGCACACAGTGAAAGTGGGAACGAGAAAATAGGAGAGAGAGAGAGAAAGAAAGAGAGAAAGAGAGAGGATACGGTGTGTGAGTGGGAGTAGCAGAAGAGGCGGCGTATCACGAACGAAAAGGGGGGGGGAGAGAGCTGCATCACGCTGAGAACGACGCACACACACAGCGAGCATCGTCATCGCCTCACATCCACTCAATGTTCGTTCACTGGCAAAAACCACACGAGAGAATGTGGTCTGGCAGCACACACACAAAAAAAAAAGCGAGCAGAGGTCGGCTTTTCCTTTTTGGTCCTGGCCGAACGTCCGTGCTGTCCATCTGATGACACGCCATCAGGAGTAGCAGACACGTGCTCTTGCCACAGCGTCTGGTGCTGTTGACACTATGCCCTGTTGTGGTGTATCTGCTTCCTCCGACAACCAGTGTGCTTGTGTCGTCAGCGTGAGCCGGTGACGACCTGTTCGTTTCTTTGCATACGTTTTTCTTGATTTGTTTTGAAATGATGAGAAAAGGAAATGGGAAAAAGAATTGAGCTATATTGCACGGGATTGGAGAAGGAAAACCTTACTCGGCGGCGGCGGCGGCGGCGGGGGCAGCGGGAGCCTCCGTGGCCTCCTCGACCTCACGGGGGTCGGCCTCCTTGGACTGAGGG
>JASANR010001438.1:0-50134 GCA_030849635.1 Wallacemonas sp. MBr04 | reverse complement strand
CGTGGCCACGACACGGAGGTACACACCGAGGAGAGCCTGTGTTTCGAACTGGGCCTTTCCACCAGGGGCCTCGATGCAGCCCACGAACTCATCCTTCACGGTGCGCAGGGGGATGTACAGGGTGCCGGCGATCGTGTACATGGTCGACATGTTCGCGCTCTTGCCGAGTGGTGTTGAGTCGTTCATGGGCGAGGCGACGCCGTTGAGAGGGTCCAGCAGCAGGGCGTCGTTGCGCACCACACAGAACGTGTGCACGTTGAGCGCGCCAAGCAGCTTGCTCATTTCTTCGTTGATGACCATGATGACCTCCTTGATCGACGACTCGACAACGTTGCTGCGCTCCACAAAGTTCACGAGGTGCTGCATGTCAGACACCTCCAGCGAGGCGGATGGCGCAGAGCCCGTCACGCTCAGTGCGTTGTTGGCCGCTTGGCCGAACTGCAGCGAGGAGCTCTTGCCCTTATTGTTGAGAGAGAGTTGTCCGCTGCCGCCAAGGAAGTTGTCGAAGTGTGCGGCCTGGCCACCGTCGGCCGCGTCAGCCGGCAGAATCGTGCGCAGGTTGTCGATGGCCTTGAGCTCGGCGGACGAGAACTCCGTGCCGCAGCGCTTGTAGCGCGCGACGATGGACTGGCACAGCGCCAAGGCCTCGCACAGATTCGACGAGCTGTTTGCGCCACGAGCCGCGTTGCGACCCATCGCGAGACGGGTGCTGTTCTCAACAAACATGGCAATCGCTGTTGGTGATGATGTTGTTGTTGTTTTCTGAAGAAAGAGAAAATAAAGTGAAAACTCAAGAGAGAGATATTCAGTATGCGATCCTTGCTTGCTGTCGGGTGGTTCTCCTGTTTTATTTTATGTTTGGAGCTGCCGAGATAAGCGACTTGGAGAGACAAATGCTGCGTGGGTGTATGTACGTGCGTGTTTGTCGTTTGTTTGCTGAGTTGCTTGTCTGCGTTTCTGCTTTTCTTTCTTTTTCGTTTGATGTGTTCTAGCGCTGTACTTATTGAGTGTGAATGGGGGGGGGTATAGATGCAAGTAGGTACGTGGATTCAGGACAAGTATAGTGACCTAGCGTGACACACAGTTGAAGAGAGGGGAGAAAGAACAGACAGAAATAGCTAGTTGTTGTTGTTGTTTTTTTTTCTTTAAAGGAGCTGCCACGCACATGAAATGAAAGCAACGAGAAGAAACATGACGGGAGGAGGTCGATGGGATAGAAAAGGAAACGGGGAGGGGAGAGGGGGAAAGTCAGTGGAGGAGCCATGAGAAAAGAGAAATGCGCAGTCGCGGGTGCGGTGAGGTGCGGTGAGGTGCGGTGAGGCGTGGATGGTGAACCCACTGTGCACTTGCGTGCTTCACGCCACTCACGTCTCACTTCTTCGCAGTGTTGTCATCCTCACGGCCGCCTGGCCACCGCCACCTCGCACAAGGAGGATCCTGCTATTGGAACGCGTGGCGACCACAGGTACTCGCTACCTGGGAGGAAGCAGCAGTCTCAATTCGAGGACACTGCAAGTGGTGAGCAAGCTTGGTCATGATATGTTATTGTTGTTGTTGTCATTGATGTGAGTCTGCAAATCAGTAGCGGCGCGTCTCTACTCTATGCTGAAGGTGAAGAGCGCGTGTTCTATAGGTATGGGCACAATCAAAGCATCACATACTGAAAAAAAAACAGCAAGACCAGATCGCAAGAACGTGATGTGGACAAAAGGGGCAACAAGAAGAAGAACAAAGAAACGCGTGGTGGGGGAAACAGAGTGTGTGCGGGGTCACTCACCCGCCGTGCATGTTGGATAGCTGTGCACGCAACGCGTTCGTGAGCGAGGACGACACAGTCGCGCGTGTGATGTGCTTGGCCGTGCCGCGACGCACCTTGACACGCTTCGCACCAGACGACGCGGGCTCTGCTGGCCGGTGCAGGATGCGCTGCTGCTTGCCCGTGAGCAGCACGCGGCCCACACGCCGCTGACGCTCCTCGCGCGTCTCGCGTGGCTTGGCGCGGGCCGCGGCTGCGGTGGACGCCGTCTTCTTACCGCCCGTCACGGCAGCCACCGCGGCCACTGCAGCCGCCTTGAGCTGTTGGCGCGCACGGGGTCGTGCGGGGGCAGCACGCGGTGTGCGAGCGGCCGGCGCCTTGGCCACCTTGCGTGCGCCGCGTTTCCGCGTCGGTGCTGCGGCAGCGGTGGTCTTCGTCGCCGCCTTTGTGGGGCTGATGTGCGCGGTCGCGGCCTTGGTCACAACAGGCACCGATCGCAGACGCTGCGAGGCCTTGGCGGGCCTCAGCCCAAGAGCAGAGATGGCAGCCAGGGCTGCCTGACGGCGTGCGGTCTCAGCGGACGAGCTTGCGTCTGTCTCGGCACCAAACATGGCCAAGTCATCCTCGGCATCGTCAGCCTCCGCGTTCTCCCAGTCAGCCTCTGCCGACTGCGCGGTCTTCACGGTGACAGCAGCAGGCAGCGCGCGAGATTTTGTTGTTGCTGTTGCTGGTGTTGCGAGTGTAGGGGCAGCTGCGACAGCAATAGGTAGCGAAGAGGATGCGTCAGCGGTATCAGACGCGGCACGCTTCGCCTTGAGTGCTGTCCGCTTGGCTGTTTTCTTGGCCTTTGCCGCACGTGCACGGCCTCGGCCAGAGGCGCGGGTCGCCTTCGCTGAGGCACGTTTCTTTGCCGTCGTCGCCAGCACGTTACTGTCGTCCTCCTGCGTGGCGGCTTCCTGAGACGCTGTGGTGACCGGCAGCAAGGTGGTCGGGGTTTCATCGGCTGAGATCTTCGCGGGGGTCGTTGACGCCGTGACGCTGGTTGCCGTGTGGGCTCTCTGCGTCGTCGCCTTCTTTGCGCTCTTCATAGTCTTCTTCTTCGCCATCGCTACCTTCTTTTCAGTCTTCTTTGAGACCGTCTTCTCCAAAGGCGCGATTGGCACCTTCGCGACTACGGTCACCACAGGCTTCACCGTCGGCGCCACCGACACAGCCAGCTTCCTCTCCGCCGCCGTCGCGGCCACGTCGTAGATCTTGAGGAGCTGATGTTGACGTGTCGGCCGCAGCTGCGCCGCACGGCTGAGCACGTCGTCGTAGACGGACTGGCCGTGTCGGGTCGCGGCAAGAAGGCGCGCCACGACGACGTCATCTAGCGTCCTCGCATCTTGAATGCCGTATGTGCCCCTCGGAATGGTCACGCCGTCATCGGGCAGCTGGTGAAACAGATACTCGCCAAAGTCAGACGATCGCTGCGACTGCGTGCGGCGCAGACAGCGCTGGGTCTTGTTGTACGGGCCATCGTGGAGGCGGTCCACTGTGCCAACACGGCGCAGCAGCTCGATCGCGGTGGGTGGGATCGTCTGTCGCGTCACCGGCAGGTGTCGAAAGAGAGCCGCGAGGAGGACAATGTTGAATTGATCGGCATGCTGGCTGGCGCAGTGCTGCGGGCGTGCGCAGAAAGCCTCGAACGCGGGTGACTCGGCGTCCGTGATGGGGCCGAACAAGTACTGCGCGTCTGGGGGCAGGAGGTGAAAGCGCGCCGCCGTGGACGTGTAGGTGGACTGCGACACGTTGCAGCGGTCCAACAAGCACGTGCTGGTGAAGAAGGCCTGCGCGGTGGGGCACACCGCACGCTGCATCTCCGTGAAGGATTTGAAGTGCCGCATGCTAGGGGAGTGAAACTCCTTATAAATGCGTGCGAAGTTGTGTTTGATGGAAGAGGTGGGATTGGCATCCGGGTGGCTCTTGTGCGACTTGACGTGTGAGACGGCGTTGGTTTCGGGTGTGGCCTTGTTGTACTTGCGCTCCAGCCGGCGTGCGGCCTGAGGCGTCAGTCGTCTCACCGTCTCGCGTGCAACGCGGGCGTTGAGCTTCTCGCTTCCGATTCCAGTAAAGATGTTGTTCTCCGCCAAGAGCTTCATGATGAGATTGAAGAGGTTGTCCTTCTTCTCCGCGTCTGAGGTGCGCACGACACGCATAGCCCGCGCCTCTGCGTTGAACTTCTGTTTCTCACGATTCGACAGCTGCGCCCACTCCGCAGCCAGCTTTGGCATATTCGCTTGACCCTCCTTGAGGTTGCCAGCGCGCATCGCCTTGTTGGAGCGCTGTAGCCTGCGCACGAAGAGGCCAAAGCCGTTCATGTGTGTGCGCGCCGCGCATTGCAGCGCAGCAGCAGGTGAGGACACGACACCCACTGGTGTGCATACCGGCGTCGTGCAGTGACTGCTCGCCACGCCCAGACGTCGCCAGGTCATGAGTGAGTGAAGCACACCTGAGAGGAAGAGGGAGAGGGAGAGAAAAAAAACAGAAAACGGTACTGGACAAAGTGAAATCACGTATGAGACAAGAGGCTTTGGTATACGTGTGTGTGTGTGTGTACTTGTTTACAGTGTTGAGGGAATGTTCTATGGTGCGTTTAGTACACGTACGTCTATGATGTGAAGCTGTCGCCAAGTTTAGAGGGAGGGGAGAAGAGTCCTCCGTTTCAGCTGGCGTACACGAGTAGGTGAAACAAGGACGAGGCAGTCGTTGGAGGCGATACGTCAAGGGTGCCAAGTGTGATAAGGAAGCAGGAGAAGGGGGGTGTGATGAATTGAGAGGTAAATAGACATGGCCTTCAGGCGAAATACTCGATCCGTGAAAAGGGGGGGAGGGAAGAGACAGCGTTGCCCACAGTGTTTTATCTGAGCATGAAGCGGAGAAAGGTCCCACACGTAGCACTTTGCCTGAGCACAAAGAAGCGACCCGTGCACAGCAGTAGCAGACGCCTCGCTTTCTGCCGCATGGAGTTGTCACGTGCTTTCCAGACTGTGTCTGCTGCACTTGTTGATTCTCTCTCAGTACTTCTCTTTAGGTGGTTGTTTTCGGGAGGAAAAGGATTGGAAGTGGAAGATGTGAATCAGCGAGCTATAAAAAAACAACAGAAGGGAGCCAATCATAATGTACCCTTATCGAGTCCCAGTCGGCGCATCACGAAGAAGTGGAAGCTGTACCACACTCTGCCCGGCAGCGTGCTATTGTTCAGCACCACACGGCTGCTCCGATAGGCCCACCGCAGCTCACGCGAGGCCACAAGCTTGGGAAACAGGCGCATGTCTGCGCGGTAGTTCACCACGCTATCCTCCGTCACGTTGCGCACGTCCAACAGGCGCCAGCGGAAGAAGCGGTTGTTGATGACGAGCGAGGTCAGTGTTGTCTTGTCATCAACCTGGCGATGCCAGCAGCTTCCAGCAAAGGTATCCGCGATGAGCCGCTGGAGCAGGAGTGAGTTCGTCATGAACACTATCGAGTCGACCACCCACGTCCAATACGACGGCGGACGCAGCAGCTGGCTATCGCGGCGAGGAAACAGCGAGCTGCTCGGCGTTTCGTAGAACACATCGGGCGTGTACACCTCGCGCGCCATCGCACCCAAGTTTGTATCCAAGTGCGGCGCGGTGTTCCAAAACGATGTCGCAGGGCACGTGGCGCCACTGCGCAGCCCACAGTCATAACCCACGAGGCTCAAGTAGAACGGGAAGCGATACCGCTGAATCACGTTGGTCGCCGCACGATTGCGCAGCACGTAGCAGACGGAGAAGGCCAGCAGAAAGGAGAAGTCGGCGTAGCGGCCGGTGATTTCGTCCAGGCAGTTCATGGTGAGGCGCTGCTCCAGCGTACTCATACCAAAGACGCGAGGGAACACGACGCAGTGCTGCATGTTGATTGCCTGGAGCAGCGCGAAGAAGCTTGCCTCACGCTCACGTTCGACTTGCGCGCGCTTCTCAGCCGCCGCGGCAGCATCAGCGGAACGCGTCATGGCGTCTCCCTCTCTTTGATGCCAGAGGGAACAAACACAGCGTGGCCAACAAAAAAAAAAAACAAAAAAAACAGAGCCACAAGCAAGACGCAAAGAACGTCAGGCACACAAGTAGCCCCTGCGACAACACAAGGCGAAGCAAAAACAAAAAGGTAAAACAATAGACACGCAGCAACGACAACAGAAACCTTCCTCACCGTAGGTCTGTTGGGAAGTGCTTTGCATCAGTGAGAGCAAGAGGAAGGAAGTCACAGTGATAATAGGGGAGATGAAGTGTGAGAGAGGAGAGAGAGAGACGGCGGCACGATGCAAACGTCACTGGGGAGAAGTCCTCTTTGAGAGCCCGGTGGGTGCGTCCGGCATCGCTCTGACCAAAACAGCAAAAAAAAAGAAAAAACGAGAAGCTGTGCATGTATTTGGTGTGATGTCACGATTCGAGTCGGTTCGTTCTCTTTCTATTTTTTGTTGTTTCTTGTCTACGCGGGGGGGAGTGCAATGGTCAAAAAAAAAAAGGGAGAAAGAGATGTCCCGCAACTCAGCTACGTCACAAGCTCCACCACTTTCTGTTGAAGCAGCGACTCAGCCTCCTCGAACGCGAGCAGCACCTGCTTGCCAGGATACAGCGCGATGGTGGCGCCTGTCAGGTGCGACACAAACACGTGGTTCACGAGGCCACGCACCTCCAGCTGCTGCAGCGTCGGCGGGCGCCAGGTAAACGCACGCAGATCAATGTCGATCGCAAACGATGTCATGTACTCGACCATGGCGTTGTTGTACTCGGACACGTACTCCGCTTCCGGCGTGGACAGCACCGGCTGCAGCACGTTGTCCGTGGCCGACCACCACGCGTTGGTGCTCTGCTCAAGTCGCCACAGGACGTACGTGAGTAGGCAGCGTTTGTCACGCAAGTACTTGGCACGGTAGTACTCGAGCGAGCCGGCGTAATACGGCTGCTGTGGATCCGCGAACGGGTTGGAGAGGATGGAGTCACGGTGCCGGTACGCTTCACGCATGGCATCGGCCACAAGGCGTACGCGCCGCTCGTCAAAGGGCCCCATCGTGCCACCGCTGGCAATCAGTGCGCGCAGCTCGTTGAGGAGCTCCGATGAGGCGTCGAGCGTCGCCGTGCGTGCGGACATCAGCGGCGTTCTACCGGCTATGTCTTTCTATGTCTGGTAGAGAACTGTATGTATGTGTATGTAGGGGGGGTAGGGGGGGGGGGGCACTGTAATCCTGCTGCCCTCTCTCAGAGTAAAGAAGGTCAGACCTAAGTGTGCTCTGCACGACGACGCTGCCCCGCATGTTCGCGAGGAGAAAGAAGAAGAAACGCAGTGAGAGAGACAGGTGGTATTCGGGAGGTGGTAGAAGTACGGTAGAAGTACATGTTGAGTCGCTGGCAGGCTGTCGGAGGTTGGTCAGCTGGCAGCGTAGGAAAGGCGCAGTCCCTGTGCACGTGCAGAAGCGTAAAATGAAGGCCCACGCGCACGTTTTGGGAGCAAGAGTGAAAACAAGCGCACGGCACTCTCGCTCTCTTTCTTTTCTAGCACCCACTGGCAGCGGCGGCGTCACTATGATTCACGACAGTCCGTAAGCTGTCATGTGACGCCGTCTCTCTCTTTCTTGTTGTTGTGTTTTGGTTGTGTGGATCAATTATCGTAAGTTTTGTATTGCTTTGTCACACGCCCTGGTGTCGTTGTGCACCTCACGACCTGATCAGTCTGAGGACACACTGACGGTACATTTTTCTTCTTCGTGTGCGGGGAGTTTTTTCTTCCTTTACGGAGTATTCCGTGATCGCCTGGTCACAAACAGGTCCGCAGCAGAGACACCTTTTGGTTTTGTGCGTGTGTGAGTGCTGTTTTGTCTCGCCTTCTCTGCGTTTCCCTCTCGTGACCCCAATGCTGGGGAGAGGGGGCAGAGGAGGAGAAGAGAAAAAGAGCACAGCGGCACGAGTGACCACAAAGTGTCGGCTTTGGAGGAGTCCTTGATGATCTCATGCTTGTCATCACTCGTTCAACCTTGGGACGCCCTTGGCGTCGATGTGAACAATAAAAAAGGGGAAAGGGGGAGACGGGGAAAGAACACGATTACGTGGCTGGTGAAGAAATGGGAAGCGATGACGAAATCACGCAGCGGAACAGGAGGAGCGTGCACGCCGTCTCTCAATTGAACTTCGCAGAACAGCTGAGAGGAGCGTGTGTCCGTGTGTGTATATATGTGTACGGTATTCCGTTGTGTGATCATGGCTTCCTGTTTTGGGGTTCTTCAGACCATTCACGTCATCGGTGAGTGCCTGACTGGGAGCACTGATATTCTTGTATTTGTGTGGCCTGTGTCGTTTATGCTTTTTTGTTTTCATTTTTTGTGTTTTTTTTTTCTTTTTTTTTCGCTTGACACGAATATTTGGTGCCTTGTGGCGCGCGGTCGCACGCAGGCGTCGCGTCAATCCGTGCTTATCGGACGGACTTGGGCTTGCCCTGGTGGCTGGGGGTCTCGTTGTTGCCCTTGTTGCCGGCACGCTCGTGGTGCGCGTTCTCCATCGCGCGGGCCTCGCGGTCGGCCTTGTCACGGGGAGGCACGTCGCTGTCGGAGCTGCTGCGGCGCTCGTGCTTCGGGGGCATGATGATGAGTGGTTTGGGGGGGGTTAAGAGTAGGGTGCGAAGAAGTCGCGGTGGCTGAGGAAAGTGGTTGAGAGAGTTGTGGAAAAGCTGGGCGAGAAAAGGAAGAAAAAAAAAGAGAGAGAGCAAGGCAAAAGAAGATTTGCGAGGAGTGGAGTGAGAAAAGTGGATGGTGTGTTTCTATGTGCGTGTGTGTCAAGCAGTACTCTGCTTCTCGTCCTTGTGGGCTTTTGTTGTATTGGGTTTGGTGTGATGCCTTCCCTCCGGTGTCAGGTGTATCGTGGTGCGAGCGCAGCACTCGTCAGCTTCATTTGTGCTGCACTGAGCAAGCTATCCGTCCATCAATGTGGCCAGGCGGCACTTCACAGTTGGTAGGTGTCGTTTGTCAACTATCAGGCGTTGTTGTTGTTGCTGTTTTATTTGGGAGATATTAGGTGTGAATCTGTGTGAGATGTGAGATGTGAGAAGTGCGACCAACAAAAAAAACAAGAAGCGGGAGAAACGGGAGAAACGGGAGAAAAGACGCTGCGTGCAACTCGTGACGCCTATTCGGTCGTCGTCGTCTTCAAGTTTTCGGGCGCCGCCTCCACCGCCTGCGCACCGGGCGTTTCCGCCGCGTTCAGCTTTGCCAGGTGGCGCTTCTTGCGGTTTGTCACGTGGCGCTGCTGTGAGGGGTCGAAGCCTTCCATCGGCGAGTCAGCGAGGGCCCACGTTGGGGTTGGCAGCAGGTAATCCTCCGGCACCATGGCGGCTGCGCGGTCCGGATCGGCAACGATCTCGTTGAACTTGTCGAAATCAATCCATGTGTGCAGCACGTCGTCGACGATGAATCGCTTGTGTGCAAGGAGGATGCAGCCTGAGTGTTCGTGTACACTCGCGACCACGTAGGTTTTGCCGTCCAGAATGACCTCGCTCAGCTTCTGTGCGAATCCACGCAGGGCACTCCATGATGGCACGTTGTGGATGCGCAGAATCGTGTTGTGGTTGCCCGAGAAGGCCGGCGTCAGCCGCTTAATCTCCACAAAGTCAGGCTGGCCGCGATCGAAGAGCTCCTTGTACTCGGCCAAGTTCTCCTCCGCCATGTTGAAGCCGTCGATCATGGTCAGTCGAAACACAGTCCGCGCCTTCTTGGTGCGCATGATGTCGACGCTGCGGTTGAAGCGCTCCCAGTAGTCGGGCAGGATGGGTCGATCAAGAATCTTCATCGTCTTCTTGTTCGGGGCATCCACGCTGAGGTACAGCTGCGTCACCGGCGAAAGACGCTCGATCGCGTCGGGGAACTGGCCATTGTTCACCAGGAAGGTTGAGATGCCGCGCTGGTGCAGCAGTCCAAGGAACTCGTTCACGTACGGGTAGAGGATGGGCTCGCCAACGAGTGACAGCGCGCAGTGCCGCGGATTCATCGCCTCCTCGAAGCCGTCCTGAGTGATGCCCGGGATGCCACGCACCTCGTTCACGAGAGCCCGCTGTGCGGACAGCATGCCCTCCACGATTGTCTTGGGGTCGTCGACCTGCCAGCGCCACTCACTCGCGGTGGGGTTCGTGTTGTGGCGCCAGCAGAAGACGCAGTTATTGGCGCACGCCAAGCTCGGTGTCGCCTCCATGCACTGGTGAGAGCGAATGCCGTACATGGTCCACTTGTAGCACCCACCACGACCGCGCATCATCGACTTCTGCCAGCGGCACAGCTTCACGGCGCTGTGCGTGCCAACGAGGGAGTACATGTTCCCGAGTGCATCGCGGCGTTTGTCGGACAGCATTGGCCGGCATGAACCACTGCTGCCAGAGGTGTGGCGGGTGATGGCACGTGCGGTGGCTTGGCCCGCTTCAGACACGCCCTTGCTGGCCATCGTGTTGTGTGTTTTCCGTTGTGTGCGTGACAGACGGGGGTGAAGAAGAAGAATGAATGGATGAAAGAAGGAACTGTACTTGGTTCTTCTTCTAAGCGAGGGACAGAGAGACGAGAAAAAAAAAAGGGGGATGATAAGAGTGGCAGTTTGTGTGGGGTTAAATAGTACGATGGTATACCGCGTATGCGATACATATATAACAAGTTGTGGGTGTCTGTCATCGTTGTGCATGCTCAGTAGAGAAGCTCAGACGAGACACGTGAGACGAGGGTATGTTTGTTTGCTTTCTTTTTTTTTTTTGTGTGTGTGTGTCTTGTGTGTGACGAGATATGTCATACCAAGTGCTGAAGCAATCAGACGAGGAGTGGCAAAGCCAGATGAACCGAAGCAGCGAAAACAAAACCAGGCAAAAGAGGATGAGAAACACAGCACGCGTTGCGCAGCCCGCTGACCTCTTACAGAACCAAGTTCAACGACGCCGCGCCTTCCACGAAGGGCCCCAGGCTCACACGACAGAGCAGAAACATGAGCGACGCCGCGAAGATGGATATCGGCAACGCGGGCAGTGCACCACGGCCGCGATAGATCAGCAGCGACGCCAGCGTCGTGACCATGCCAGACAGCACGACAAGAAACGGTGCCGTCCAGGCAACGAAGCTCCCTGCGAGATAGGCCACGCCCACCAGCATGCTGTAGAAAATGAAGTCACCCAGGCCGAGCTTGAATGGTGCGCCGCACAGCGCAAGCACCTGCTGCGTTGGCGAAAGACTGTCGAAGACACGTTGAACAGTCTGGATTGGGGGTATGTGTTCGATGGCTGTCTGCTCTGGCCCGTTCAATGATGGTGATGATGATGAATGTCGTGGTCGTGGTGGTGCTGCAGGCGTACCATCTGGTAGGTCCTCATCGTGGTCGGCGTCAAGCTCACGGGCCTCCTCACGTGACAGGTGCGCACCCGATCCAATCGGCACCGCCGTGCCATGTGCGGCTTCCCTCGCCGCCACTGCTGTGGTTGCTGTTGTTGGTGGTCTGGCTGCAGTTGCCTCGTGATCGGCGCCCGTAACCGCCACACTCGCCGTCGACGTGGGGCGTGATGCCGGCTCGGTCGCTGGCGCCGCACGTGCGGGCTCAAACGCGTGGACTTCCGAATCGGTGTCATAGACGAAGCCTGGAATGGGGTCGCCACGCTGCTGGGCCAGGTTGATCAGCAGCCGCAGCGGCCCACCGGGGCACAGCACGGCGGCCACGTCGTACAAGGCGATGGCCAGCAGCACCGACCACGCCGTCCACGACGGCAGTGCTGTCAGCGACCACGCGACCAGCACGGAGGCGAACAGGAGGCTCCCTTGCGTGACGGCAGGGTGGGCGTAGAAGAACATCGCCACCGTGCCGCACACGGCGAGGTTCCATAGCACAAGCGCCATGCTGGGTGTGCTGTACGGGATCTGAAAGCGGGTGAGCACCAGATCGAGCCACACCCACGCCATGACGAAGAAGATGGACACAGAGGAGAACATGAACCAGCCGTACAGCACAAAGCTGCACCGGCAGTAGTACAGCAGGACAATTAAGAGAGTCGTCAGCAGCACAAGCACGACAACCACCACGGCGTTCAGGGCCGAGTCGAGAAGCTTCTCCAAGATGCCGTCGCTGGTGGTGGTGTTGCCTCCGTCATCAGGGGGTGTCAGAACGGCGTAGCGATCTGCGGCGTCCGCGTAAATTGGGGACAGGTTCGCTGTGCTCCAAACGACGATGCCCATGACGAGCGCGACAGGAAGGAGCAACGCCATGAACCGCCTGCCTACTTGCTGGGCCAGGTGATCAGGCCGCATTGGGGCATCCGGTGTGCTTTGCATTGATCTGTTTTGGTGTTGTTTTGTTTTGTTTTTCTGTTTCCTTGCTGTACGTATTTCTCACGTTTTTTTCCAGTCATGCACGTGTACATGCTTAAAGGGAAACGCACCAGGTAATAAGAAAGAGAAAGAGAGAGAGAGAAGGTGTGATGAGAACAATAGAACGGCGATGGCTGGCCCCAGAACACAAGCTGATCGGGGAAGCGTGTTATCGTCACGGTTGAGGGAGGAGGGGGCCGGCGAAGACAATCAAGCGAACCGCCGCACCAGCTTGAGAGCAGAGTCAGACTTTCTGTTTGACAGCAAGCGCGACACGGAGAGACACACGTTCACATACAATGGCGAGGGGGGGGGCTCAGTAGTGCGTGTTGCTGTGCTTTGCAAGTGCTCGCGTTTACGTCATCACTGCAGACAGAGACGATGCCTCGCTTTTGATCCTTTGTTGTTGTTGTTGTTGTTTTGATGCGTGACGAGTACCTGCGGGAGCTGTCAATCTCTCATGCATCTGTAGAAGAAGAAAAAACATGGAGAAGGAAAGACTACGAGAGGGAGACTGCCACACATGTGTGTGTATCTATGAATCTAAAATGATAGCGCGCATACTGGAGGATCTAAAAAAAAAAGAAGCAAAAGTAACCTCCCAGCCTCTTCGCTGAGTACGCCTACGTTTGCATGCGAATCGGGTTTCGTGTTCGAGCCGCCGTGTGGGTGCCAGAACCCGCGCCTGGCCCGACGAGGCTGGCGCTACCGTTGGCGTCGATGTGATAGAGCGCGCGGCCGGCCTTGCGACGTGGTGGCGGTGGCACAACCGGTGCCGAAAGTTGGCTCCCCCACATCCAGCGATCACAGTGTGTTGCGGCGGAGTCCCGGGTGAACTTGGGATGGCTCAGCATCTCGTCACGAAACGCCTGCGCACGCTCGTTCACAGGCAGCGTGGTGAGCGTGACGGAGCCCGTGCGGCGCCGCGCAGCTCGGGACGCGGCGAGAGGAGACGCAGATGACGCGGATGACGAGGAAGGGCCTGGCTGCCGTGTGTGCGCGCAGTGACAGCAACACGGACACGCGCACGGGCACACGGTGGCGGTGGTTGTTGTTGTTGCGCAGGCGTCATCGCTGGCAGCGCGTGGCACCGGGCCCCAGCACAGCGCACGCTGCACCTCCGTGAGGCCCGTCTCGGGATCGATACGCTGGCGCTGCGGGCCGTAGACGTTGGCGGCCTCCCTCGCCTGGCGTGCGCGGTTCTGATCGAAGGTGTCGTGGGGCAGGCCGCGCAAGTAATCCGTGCGCGTGGCCTCGATCGCCAGGGGTACGTCGACGCGATACGACGGGGCGAAGTCCCCGTCGCTCGCCCAGAGGCGCGTTCGCTCTGCCCTCTCACGCGCCACGGACTGCTGCGTTTTCTTGACCTCGAACGGCGATGGGTTGCCTTTGAAGTCACGCCGGCTGCGCTCCGTCAGCCACTCAAGCTTGGCCAGAATTTTGGCCTGCTTCTCCTTTTCTGCGTCCGCCATGGCGAGACTGTCGGTGAACAGGCGCGAGGAAGAGAGAGAAAAAAAAACGGGGGCGAGCCGTGCCGAAAAGGGGGAAAAAGATCAGCAAGACTAAGGGGAGAAAAGGGGGGGAGGAGGCATTAAGAGAGAAGTCTGTCCGCGTCGTTGCGCAGGCGTGAAGTGGTTCGCGAACCACGTGCGGATAGAGAGACACACCGCAAACAGTAAGGTTCGCACGCTGGTGATGCGTGGTAAAGCGATCAGGCTCGCCCTCTCTCTCCGTGTTTCGGTCTGCTGTGCACAAAACCCAGAGCGGCGGAGGAGATATGCACCATGGAAGGAAAACAAAAAAAACGTGGAACGGTCGCGCACACACGCACGCGCATGGCTAGTGCCGCAATAGGGCTATCCTTGTCACTGCAACTAGAATGTTTTCATCTCATGTCTGGTAGGCAATTGTGACACACATACACACTGTTCCAATGAGATAGGAAAAGTGAAAACGGGGAAAGAGAGAAAAAAAACAATCCCACAAGGGGAAGCAAGAGAGAGGCGCATATATATAAACTCGTGACAACAACACGAGTGCAGTCAACATGAACTCCTCGCAAGCAGTTCTGGAGAGAGAGGAGACAGGAGAACACCGGACAATAAGGAGGGGGGCACACCAATACAGAGCATGGGATATGCACACGCAAGGGCAGAAAGAAAGGAATAAATCCCCCCCACTCAAAATAAAAATAAAAGAGAGCAATGTCTCTGCAGGTCTTCAATTTCCGCACACGCCTTACTGGGGGCCAATGGTGTCTGCACACCCATCACAGACCGGCTGTGGCTCCCGCACGCTGGAGCTGTCCACAACGCGCTTCTGTCTCAAGCAGTCCGCGCAGACAATATCACCACAACTCCGGCAGTACATCTTGGCGCGCATCCCACCAAAGGGCTTCTTGCAGCGCGTGCACGCCTTCACGTCCTTGGTCTCCGCCCACGGCGCCTCGCGGCTCCACAGTGGCTTCACGTCCACGTCGGGGAGCGTGTCGAAGTTGAGGCAGGCGAAGAAGGGGTGCCGGCGCACCTCCTCCTCACGCGGCCGCCGTTCCGGGGCCTTGACGAGCAGCTTCTCCACCAGGTCGCGTGCGAGTGGGTCCTCAATAAGAGACAGGTCCGGCTCCTGCTCAAGGATGGTCTTGATGAGCAGGTACTGTGTCGAGGCGTCGAAGGGACGCTCGCCGGTGAGCATGTGGTACAGCACGCAGCCGCAGCCCCAGTAGTCCGAGGCCCAGCACGTGTAGTTGTCACCGAGCAGCTCGGGGGACATGTAGTACGTCGTGCCACAGAAGGTCTGTGCGCGGCCCTTTGTGCCGTTCTCCTCGCCGGCTGTGCGCTCGTTCACGGAGTCGGTCATAACAGCCGTGCCAAAGTCAATCAGCTTCACGTGCATGTCGGCGCTCAGCATCACGTTCTCAGGCTTGATGTCACGATGGATGATGGTGACAGACTTGCGCTCCCCCTGACTCGAGCCCGGCATGTTCTTCTTGGGGCCGTTGTGGAGGTAGAAGACGGCGGAGAAAAGCTCGGCGATGGCGAAGCGTGCAGCCTCGAGCGGGATGTGGCCGAGGCGTGTGATGTGCGAGAGCAGCTCACCACCACTGCACAGCTCCGTCACGTAGACCAGGTTGTCCGTCGTCTGCATCGACGCAAAGAAGCGGACGATGTTGGGGTGCTCACACACCAGCAGCATGCGCGACTCGCGGCGGGCGACCTCGGCCATGCGCGTGCGTTCCTCCTCGGTCGGGGCGTTCAGAATGGACATCTTGGAGATGAGCTTGACGGCGTAGTAGGTGTTGGTGGGGCGGTAGAGGCCAATCACGACCTTGCTGAAGGCGCCGGTCCCGAGAAGCTCTGCAAAGTCGAAGTCGGAGGCGGACATCTTTCCCGGCCGCGCCGGGGCGGGAGGCTGCGCCGAAGGGGTCGAGGAGGACGCCGCCATGGGACTATGAGTGTGTGTGTGTGTGTGTGTGTGATCTGTGTTCTGTTCGATACTGTTGTTGATCCAAACAGTGGGTCTTCCTTGCGCCTCTCGCTTTTTGGTCTGTGTTTGCCTGATCGCTTGTTGTTGTTGTTGTTGTTTTGGGGAGGGTCTACTGATTTTTTGATAATAGTGGTGGCTGTGCCGCGGGACTGCGAGGAAAGGAGAAAAGGAGGAGGAAGTGGAAACAAGCTGATCCACAACGCAAAGAACGAACGAACGCAAAGTGTGGCAGGGCCGGAACGGCAGAGAGACACGTTGCGAGGCGTGCCTGTGAGCACGCTCTACGTTTCAACATCGTCTGGCGAAGAGGGACGTGGATAGTGCCAACGTCAGCAGACACAGAGGCTCACGCGCACGCGCGACTGTCAGAGGCCACTTTTACTCTGCGAAACTGTGACGGACTCGCGCACATGGCAAGGAAACCGTGGTAACTTAGGTTCATTTTGAATCAGGTAGCTCTCATGTATGGAAAAAAAAAGAGAACAGTGAGCAAAACATCAAAGTCAGCCAATGTAGGAGGCGCACAGCCGCCTCGCGCACACACGCGCAGGGTCGGGGGCGGGGTGAGAGCGAGTAGACTTCATCTAAATGCGAAAACAAATGGAAAAATGGAAGGAAGAGAGAAACGAACAATAAAACGACAAGAAGAATCTATCCGCACAGAGAATCAGAACATGGTTATTGTGCTCTCGAAACAGAACAAAGTAAAACAAGGGAGGAAGAGGAAAGAAAGGGAAAACAAAAAAAAACGTTGGAACAGCGCGACGAGGAAGAAGAGAGAAAGTGCAAGGAAACCAAGAGGATCCGCTACCGCAAGCAGGGTCCTTCGATTTTGTTCATGTTCTTTCTCAGGCGAGAATCGCATCATCGACCCCCTCCTCTTCTTCGTCATTTTGGGCGCCTCGTCGTGTCTCTCCACGACCAGCCGCGCCGCCGTCCTCCTCTCTGCCCTCATCAAGCTCCTCGTCGACGGCGGTACACGAGTCGACCTGCATGCGTGCCTCCCACTCGTCAATAACAGAGCGATCACGGCGCTCGCCTGCATTGCCCGCGCCAGCGCCACGGCCCGCCTTCTTCGCCTTGACCGCAATCGCGCGGAAGCTCTCGAGGACGGTCTCATCGCGCAGCCAGTGCTTGTACTGCTGGTAGCACGGCTCCGAGAGCAGCCGCTTGACCGAGCGCTCTGACGTGTAGTTGAGTTCGCTGAGGCAGAATGCGATGTTCTGCGCCAAGAAACGCTTGCGCTTGCTGCGCTCCGAGAAGGCCTCGAAGCGCTGGCAAAGACGGTCAATGAGGGAGTCGACGGGCTTGTCGCCCTCGACGCGCTCGAGCAGCGTCCGCATGGCGAGCTGAAACTTGTCGCGAGGCATGATGCCGCTCAGCTGCGTCACCAGCGGTGGGATCAGGTTGCCTGTCTTCTCCTTCTCCTTCACGGCGAGGTTCTGCACAAAGATGACGGCGTTCCGGGCGATGGCCTCGTCCGGGTCGGCGACGAGCTTCACGATTGTGTAGAGGTGGTCCCGAATGCGTAGCATCTCACCCAGCACGAGGTGGGAGCAAACCTGGATCGTCACCGCGCGCACCCGCAGGTCGTCGTCAAGGAGGAGCTTGAAGAAGCCCGCGGTCGGCACGGCGAGGTAGGGGCCGAGAAGATTCGGGTGCACGCAGGCCAAGTCACCCAGCGCGATGACCACGTTCGTTTTGGTCACCCACGACTCCGCCTTGTCGCTGACGATGGTGAAGAGGAGACTGAGGTTGTCCGCGCAGAACTTCTCGCTGACAAGCATGAGCTGGCACAGAGCCATCACCGCACACACGCGCTCCATTGGGTTGTGGACGTAGAAGGCCGCCTTGCGTTGGCACGCAGCGACGACGTCTGGTGCGAAGCGGTGCCACACGGAGCCCTCCGACACGATGGCCGCCTTGCGCCGCGCCGCCAGCTCCTGGATCGTGTGGCGCTGAAACTCGTGTGACCCGAGGCCCAGCTCCTTGCCCATGTTGTCGCCACCCCCAGCTGCTGCGGCAGCGGACTTGGGAGCAGATGCTTGCGGCTGTGGTGGTGGTGGTGCCTTGCCCGTATCCTCGAGCGCCTTGAGTTGCATGCGCTCCGTGTTCTCGATCGCCACGAGCTGCTTCAGCGCTGTGACGCCCAACACAAAGAAAAGTTGCGCGCGGGCGTGTTCGTCGCCTTCCTGCTGTGTGCCTTGACCCTGGGCACTGACGTCGCAGCGCGCGCCGAGGCACTCGAGCACGTAGTTGAACAGTACCGCCGGCACTGCACAGAGGTGGTGAATCGCGCTCACCGCCGCACGTGCCATGCACATCCAAGAGGAGATGGCGGTGGTGGGGCGGCACACATGGAGCACGAGGTGGTGAAGAATCGGGTTGGAGGACGGGTCCACATCAGCGGGGATGGGGCGGAACAGCGGATCGAGGGACTCGTTCTGCAGTGCGTTGAAGACGTACGAGAGGATAACGTTGTCCTTCCCGCCAGGCGCGTTGAGGTAGGCGAGGATGCTGTCCTGGCGAATGCGGAGGTCCTTCCAGCAAGTTTTGCCAAGAAGACTGTAAATGCGCATCGCTGTGCGGCGGTCGTCCATGGAGGCTTCCTGGTCGATGGAGCCCTCGGCGATGCCCCAGACGGTCTCAATAAATTGGCTGGACAAATAACGGCCGTACGCGGGGTTGAGCTTGAAGAGCCCAAAGATGCGCTCGACAGCACTCGCCTCACCTTCTGTGGCATCACTGAGGACGCTAATCAGCTTCTGCGCGCTTGCGACGAGGCGTGTGGTAGCGGAGCCAGAGAGGCGGCTGATGCTCACGAAAATGACCTCGGCAAACGCGTCGCGCACGGCGAGCTGGATTTTCGGTTCACCCTCGAAGACCATCACCAGCACTTTGCGGAACGCCCTTTCGGCACCCTCGATGCGATACTCTGAGCAGGCAACAATGAGTTTGATCGACTCGACAACATCACGCTCTGTCTTGCTGTCCAAGAGAATGGAGGCGTACTGAAGCGACTTTTTCAAGAGCGCCGTGAAGGCGATGGCGTTTTCATAAAAGAGCACCTTGTTCAGGCACGCCACCTGCGAGTCGCTGAGGGGCGTCTCTGTTGGCGTCTCCGCCTCCGCCTTGACTGGTGGTGTCGCAGTGGCAGTGGTCGTGTTGGGGTCGTTGTTTGGATTGTTGCTGTCGTCTGTGCCCTCAGTCTCCGCCTCTGCTTCAACAGCCTCCGAAGACTCCTCCACAGGGCGGAATCGGTGACGAAATTTTTCGAGCTCTTCCTCGAAGGCACTGTCGCTGTTCTGAAACGCTGTCTTCGACTCCTCCTGCGCCTCCTGAAGCTTCTCGGTAAGCAGGCCATCGTGCAAGACGTTGCCGAACCAGTTCTTGGAAAGAATGTTGCTGATGGCTGCCATTGCGGAGTCGCGCACCAAAAAATGGCGATCCTCGAGGCGGTCGACGGTGGCTTCAAGTAGGGCGAGGTGATACCGTTTGGGTACGGCGCGTGCCTCGACGAGGCGTTCCCACACGTGCAGGGTGTGGTTCCGCACAAAGGGGTTGGTGTCCATGATGCGGAAGAGCAGCTCATTGAGATAGGCGTTGCGCGTCGCGTCCTCTGCCGGATTGCGTGCGAGTCCGGTGTAGCGCTGCGAAATCATCTCCGCCAGGCACGTAATGACGGACTTGCGAATGTCGTAGCTTTCGCTGTTCAACGTGGAGAGAATGACGTCCGACATTTTCACCGTCACACTCACACTCTTCCTGGCAACCTCGTTGAAGAAGAGTGCAATGTTTTTCGCCGCCTGTGAGTCCTCTGCGGCTTCGCACAGCGCCGCGGAGGCCATGCCATCCACGAGAGCCCCAAGCAGGCGATCTGCAAACTCGGATGAGGACTCATCCTGCTCAATATCGGAAACCAGGCGCGACAGGAAGAGGGCCGTGTTGTCGGACTTGAGTGAAAGCTCAATGAGTGGAGCCACCAGGTCGGACGCATCGAGGGAGCTGTTTCGCTTCAGAATCATCGACATGACACGTGAGAGCAGAACGGCAAGCATCCCGGAGATGGACTGCGCATCACTGTTGATGTTGGCTTTCTGCGTGATCATGTGCAACGTGGTCTTGAAGAGAAGATTCAGCGTTGTCTCTTCGAAGACGTCCTCGGGCCACAACGCAAGCAGCTCTGGTGCGCACGCCTCGACAAAGCACGTCAAGGCGAGTTCGCGGCCATCGAGATCGACACCGCTTCCATCGCCACCAAATCCAGAGTCGGTGTCGCGCTTCCTGCGACGGCGAGCGCGCGGCTGAGAGGATGACACGCCGCCTTCGTCCTCCTCCGAAGTGGGTGCGGTGGAAGAGAGAATGCAGCACAGGACAAAGAGGTACATTTTGAGCGTTGAGCGCAGGCACACCTCCAAGGCAGGATTCGCCTCCGACGCACTCGCGGTGCGCTTGCGCAGAAACGCGACAGAGACCTGCAGCAGTTTTTTCATGCGTTCGCCGATTTCGTGGCACACCTTGTGACGCGCAGCCGGAATCACATCGACCGACCGCTCCGACTGCACAGCTTTGGCGTAAGAGTACAGTGGGTAAAATAACTCGGGGCGTGTGAAGAGTGCAGTCGGTGACTTTTCGCGGTACAGCGAGTCAAAGAGACGTGTGAGGTCATCGAGCTGCTGTTGTTTGGGAACTTCAAAGTCACATGTCATTTCCACAAAGTACTGGTTTTCCCTTCGCTTTGACTCATCGTCGAGGTCGGTGGCCCGCGCGGGGATGAAGAATTCCAAGACGTCCTGCATCATCTCTGTATAATAAATAAATAGTTTTCAACGGGGGAAAAGTGAAGAGCTTTTTTCGCTGTTGTTGTTTGTTTTCTCTGGAATACTGCGTCCAAATAGCACTGTCTTCGTTCTAATTTGTAGTTCTGTAATAGGGAGATCCGAATGGGATCAAAAGTATCTTCAGCGCTCGTGGCGAGAAAAAAAAATGCGATGGTGTACCAAAGCAAGGGGACGCCAAAAACAATGGGAGGGCGCGGGGTGGGGGATTGCCGTTGTCTTGGTCTTGTTTGTCTGTCTGCCTCACAAACAGATACAGCTGTGTGTGTGTCTATAATCTTAGTGAATGGTGAGCAAGGTGGGTGGGGTGAAAAAGAAAAGACCAAGGAATGGTGATATTGTGAATTTTCTTTCGTAGACGGAAGCACAAAAACCGATGATGCAAATCAATCGAGGAAAAAAACGGTTTAACGACACAGAAGAAGTTGAAGGTAGGAGAAACAAGAGTGAATTCGGAAAGAGTGGAGAAATGGAGAAGTAGTGATGCCGATGGGTTAAATAAGAGAGGGAACAGGGTGTGATCACTCACATTATCTGCAAACATAAATTCGTGAGAGTGTGAGATGGGATGACACAAAATACGGCAGTCCCTCTACGTGGGTGAACTGACAAGTATCATTGGTGCATTTTCTTGTTCTTCTGAGCGCCACTTACGTGCTATCATTTTTCTTTTCTTTTTTTTTTGAGAGTGCAGGGGAAGTCATGACAGAAACTCATTGGGAACACCGCAAAGGAAACGAGTCAGTAAGGCAGAGTTCCCGCGATGGCGAAAACAAAAAGGAAGAGAAAACAGAAGAAGCGTGCTTTTGATGCAATACTTGGCCTACGCACCTCCTGGCCAAAAAAAAACGCGAAACGCATGCTTGTTTTGCTGCGTCCAAGGTATGTCGGGTGCATGCGAAGAGAGAGACAGCACAGCATCAAGTATGTCTTTCTTTTTCCACTCGCGGCGAGATTGACTGAACGTTCAGAAGAACCAAAGCCGACTTGCTGGCACCCACTCTCCTTGTCTTCCTCCTCAATCCTCCCGGTTGAATACAACAGCGTCGCTTCGCAGGCCTATACCGTCAAAATAAGTCTTTGACAAGGGACGCGTGAGAAGGAGTCACTGCAAATCAGTTGTCAGAGGTACTGCCTGAAAGACAGCCAATACAACGGGAGGTGTGGAAAGAGGAGGAGTATGAGGAGCAAACCAGGGACTGAAACGAGAATGAAAAAAGTGGGGGTACGGGAGAGGGCATTTCAAAAAAAAAAGAAGAAGCGAAGGGATAAAATGGAAAAAAGCCGTGGAAGGGTCACGGCATGGAAATGAAAAAATTACTAAAGAAAGAAAAAAAACGTTTTCTCCGTGTCAACGGAATGGGTGTGAACAAATTTGTCCAAAATAAACACAAAAAAAAACAGATCAGAAAGGGGAAAGACTGTTTCATGAAGAGAGATGAAAATTCGTTTTTGGGAGGAATGAAAGAACAATTTGGAAGTGGCGCTGCGGACCAGCATCTTTTGCTGGAGATTGGCAACCTTACAGCTTGGATTGTGTGAGTTGCTTCAGGTACTCCTTGCGGTAGTGGTCAATCTTGGCACGCTTTTCGCCATCCTTCTTCTCAAGGTACGTGCCACCAACAGAGAAGCATGCAAAGCCGCCCGAGGCGGATCCCCAGGCCACGGCTTGCTTGAGGTCGAACTGGCCAGGCTTCTGTCCCTTCGCGACACACTCGGCGAGGTACGCCAGCATGCCGCCTGCGAAATTATCACCGCAGCCAGTCGTGTCGCCAGCCTGGGACGGGTTAGCCCGCAGGTCCTCTGTGACCTTCTTGACGATGGGGAACTGGGTGACAGGCATGGCCTTGAAGACAGCGCCAGACGACCAGGCGTAAAGCGGATCCGGGCCATGGGTGATAGTGAAGGCCTTGACGCCCATCTTCTGGAAAAATGCGATAGCCTTCTTGATGTCCTTTTCGCCGCTGATGCGCAGGGCCTCATCATAGTCCACCATGAGCAGGTCCATCATTTTGAAGGACTCGTCGCTCTCGCCCATTGGCCAGCGGCCGACGGGATCGCGCGCCTCGTTGCGGTGGTCGAAGACGGTACCAACAACGTTGATGCGGCCGCACTCCTTTCCCTTGCGCAGGCACTGCGTGAGGCTGTCGTGCAGAGCCGGGCACAGCGCAGTGGCGCCAAAGTAGAGAATATCGGACTTGTAGAAATCCTCTCCGAGAAGATCGGCCGTGAGCTGAGTCATGGCACCAATGTTGATGGCGAAGCAACGCTCGCCGTGGCCATTGTTGTAATTGCTGTCGGACAGCGCAATGCAGAACGGCGACGACGCACCTGGGACCACCTTGTAGTGGGCGGTGTCCACAGGCGTCTTGTCGAGGATGGAGAGAATGCGCTTGCCGGTCTTGTCATCACCAATGGTTCCGAAAAACTTCACCTTGATTCCCTTCTGCTTCGTGAGCTGCGCCGCGTTGACGAGTGCTACGATGCAGGGGCCACCAAGATTGTGCGAGGTGGCCTCACGATCCCAGCCTTGCACTTTCTGGATTTCAGAGAGGGGCATGCCTGCAAACTTTTCCCACGCATCCAAGAAGCACAGGTGGCCGGGGTTGACACCGCCATCACCGGGGCGGCGGGACTGCAGTTTTTTGAAGGACTCGCTTGAGAAGTCAAGCCCAGTCCAGAGGTAATCAATCACGGACGTGCCGGTGCCAGAGATGGTCGCCATTGTGGNCGGTGGTTTTCGGCGGCGGTGTGGGGTGTGGGCGCTCGGCTGCTGGGGGGCGGGCGGGCGGCGTTGTCCGGACACCCGCACCCCCGCACCCCCTCCGCCACCCACACCGCCCCCCCCCCTCCCCAACCAACCACACACAAACAAAAAGCCGCAGGCACCAGCGGCGCCGCCAACAACAACCATGAAGACAATCGCAGTGGGCGGCGTGGCCGCTCTCATCATCGCCGTTATTGGACTCATCTTGTGGGAACGCGCGCCATACAACACAGAATCGGCACCGTTCGACAACGCCGTCTGGTACGGCTACAATCCGCCTGGCATTCAAGGTATCATGATGTTCCTGACTCTCGCCACATTGGCTGTCGTCCTGCTTTTCGAAGCCATCGATGCCTGCCTCCACCGCGCCTGGACAGCTGGAACCCTGCAAGACAAACACGTGGCGCTGGCCCTGCACGCCGTCTGTGGCATCGTGCTCATCGGGACTGCGATAGCAGCGCTTGTGGCCTGGGCGTCCCCAGTTTTGGCCTGTGGAGTTGTGCTCTGCGTGGATCCAAGTGTGTACAATAATTGGCCGGCCATCCGCGGTGACAGCTTTAACGTGTGCATCGCACTCGCTGTGGGTATTGCGTTTGTCAGCCTCGGCGTGCTTCTCCTTTGGCGCAGCATTTGCTGGATCAGACTGCTGTCGCGTTGTGAAGGTGATACGAGTGTGCCAACCCAAACACGCCTTTTTGTATCGTCGTGGAGCCGCCCACTTGTGAAGCTGGTGGTCATGCTGATGGTTTTAGCCGTGCTGTTTTTCTTGGCCGGCTATCTGCCGAACGATGCACGCAGGTGGACGCCAGCGTTCATGGCCGGCTATGCCTCGCTAGAGACTTCGCGTGATGGTAGCGGTTACAGCTACGTATTTCCGGAGCTGAAAAATGCGTGGATGCGGTCAACGAACATTTTGATGGGTCACGGCTGGGTCATCAAGGTGTACCCGAGCAACGTCATCTTTTACTCCTCAGTGGCGCTGCTGCTCGTTCTTGCATTTCTAGTCCAACGTTCACGCAAGTTGACTTTCTACAGTCGTATTCGTATTCGGCTCATCCCGCAGTTTTCCGTCGGCGACGTTACGCTTTTTTGTCTGTGCCTCATCGTATTCGGGCTCTTCTTCTTTTACTGGCTTCACGATCACAACTTCAAGGGTCTGTGGTCGCCGAGCACGCCGACCGCGCAGATGAATCTGTCGGAGCGATGGGCACGCGCGCTAGGTCAACTCGGGGTGATCATCTTTGCGTTTCTCATGGTCCCCGCCCCCAGGTACTCCATTGTGTATGAGGTGTTTGGACTCTCGCGCGAGTCGCTTTTGTGGCTGCATCGCTGGTTCGGATACGGGATGATCGCCGTCACGGTCGGCCACATCATTGCCTATCTCGTCTATTTTTACGAGGCTGGGACACTGCAGCACAACCTTTTTCACATCCCCACACTCATTGGCGAGGTGCGCAACGACCTCACGGTTATCCTCATCACGTGGGCGACGCTGATCCTTTACATCGCCATGGGTGTCCTCGCCCTCAACGTCGTGCGCAGAGCGTGCTACGAACTCTTCTACTACGCACATCTCGTCAGTTCCTATCTGATGATTCCCGCACTCTTGTGGCACGCGCACTCAGCGTGGATGTACGTACTTCCGGCCGTTTCACTTTGGTTTGTCGACCAAATTGTTCGTGTGTGGCAACGAGCTGGGCGTGCGACGATTGTGAACGTCAGGACCGTCGGAGACGACGTGGTCGAACTCGTGTGTGACCTCAGGGGCAATCGACATCTGTCACGTGTCCACCCTGGACAGTATGTGTACTTGAACATCCCGGAGATCTCCATCTTGCAGTGGCATCCGTTCACACTCACAAGTGTTGATCCTGCGATTGAGGGGCAATCCAGTCCGCTCGTCATGCACATCAAATCCATGGGCGAGAAGTCATGGACAGGCAAGCTCTACAGCATGGTCAACCTGAAGCAGGCCATCACCGTGCGTCTTGAAGGGCCATGTGGCATTCCACTTGACTTTAGGCACTACGAGCGTGTTTGCCTCATTGGCGGTGGCATCGGTGTGGTGCCGTGTGCATCTATCTACGGCTCACTCCGACGTGCGCACGCCACCGACTCTGGTGGAGCATATTCTGCACAACGCGTTCAAGTTCTCTGGGCGACACGCTCAGCAAGTCTCGCGGCCGCTATGGGGAACTACATGGACCTGCCTCCGTCGTGGGCTGGGCTGGATGGAAGAGACGGAAATGGCGCGCAGTTTCCTCCTCCACCACCGCTGGACCTAACATGTGAACAGGCAGCGCGGTTCCGCTGCGGCCTCTTTGTCACAAACCGCGATGCGTTCGACAGCCTCCGCCGTTGTGAGAGTGTTCCCTCCCAAAGAGACGCGGCGAAACAGTCACTTGTGCACCTTGGTGACAATACCGCTGCCGACACAACAGCAGTGTTCTGTACACCACATGAAAGTGGTGATGTGTGCCAGAGTTGCCTCACATTTGAAAAACAGGTGGCGGTTCACTGTCACCGACCAAATCTCGCTGAGGAAGTATCTTGTTTTTTCTCCAACTCACGTTCCAACGCGCCGGTAAACGGCACCAACCTAACAAATAACAACAACAGTAGTGACGGTAATGTGAAGAGCCTTCTGTTTGTGTGTGGACCAGAAGCCCTTGTGAATGAAGTCGGCCGAATCGGCGCAGAGCTGGGCATCCCTGTCCATCAGGAAGAGTTTCTTTTTTAATGTGAGCTATGCAGGTTCAGTTAGTTTTGCTTGAAAATCTAATGGTTAGACAGAAAAGCTGAAGCACAAAAGGTAAAACTGTTCATCCGACCTTTTGCGCCATCCAGAGAGAAGGAGACCACAGGGCACGTCACGCAAACGACTCTAATGAGCTGCGCAAGTGGTGGGGACAGGCCAGGTGTGTGTTTGTGTGCACACCGAGATCTACGCAAGGTCTGGTAGTAGGCAATCAGATGTTGTTGTTGTTTTTCATTGCACCGCGCAAACGCACCATTCTCCCATCTTTCTCTCACCTCTCTCTCGCGCGCGCTTTTTTTCTCGCTTGCTCGACTAACGCAGCTGCCGTTTGGTATTTCACACTAATTCGCATGAACCCGACACCTAGTGGTCGGCCAAACATCCCAGGGGCACCGCCGTCGCCAGACGTGTTGGGCCGCTCCGGATGGAACATTTTGCACAGCTCTGCTGCCACCTTTCCCTTTCAACCGACGAAGTCACAGCAAGAGGCGATGCGCTCATTCATCTACAGCTGGTCTCAGGTGTACGCTTGCCAAGTCTGTGCGCAGCATATGCAAGCCCACCTGAAAACTCATCCTCCCGACGTGCGGGACAAAATTGCCGTGAGTCGCTACATTTGCGAGTTCCACAATGCTGTCAACGAAAACTTGGGAAAGCCACTATTCGACTGCAGCCCCGAAAGCGTCCTGCGGCGGTGGCACCCAGGGTATCCAAGCAACATGGCAGACCCACCACCACCAGCCGCCCCAGGCGCAGCTTCTTCGGGTGAAGGAACCGGGAAGAGCCGCTGGGCGTCGCTGTTTGGTGGGGGTGGAGGCGAGGGTGGCAAACGCGCAGAGTCATCCAAGCCCACCCAGCACCAGCCAGGTGCCGCTAAACCGAAAAAGCCAGCAGATGACGAAACGGACGTTGATGAAGTGCTGCGTCGCCTTCGCGGGTGCCAAGTGTACTGCCCTGAAGACGATGAAAAGTGAGCCGTTTTTTTCATCCACAATATCTCCCCTGGTGACCGGAGCGTCCTGCCATGCGCATGTGTGTGTGCTTTTGTTATTCCTGTTGTCGTTTGTCTTGTATCCTTTATTCCTGGGTATTTTCCTATCTCACAGATTCAAACCTCAAGAGCAACTTGATCAGATGTCTCTCTCCTATTCTCGCTGTCACAGTGTCCCTTTTCCAGTTCGCGTGGAGGCATCAGCTTTCTCTTCATGCCCTGATTCACGCTCACCATGTGCCCTTTATGGGTTTTTTTCATCCTTACTCTTACCTTCATCTTCATCTCTCACTCTCTCCCGAACTCACTTCCTCGTACTAAAAGCACGCTCTGTGATTTCTAGAAGTCGCGCGTCTTTGGAGAGCCGTACTGATTCTCCGTCGCACGTCAACTTGGTTCAGACCTACTTTGTACTCGTCTTCCTACTCCTTTTCTCCCTCTTAGATTCACACGGGAGTCAGAAGCAATGGAAGAAACCACGCAGGGTTTCGTTGCCAAAATCACGACCGCACAGGCACAACTCGCGGAACTCTGGTCGCGTGTGGGTCTCTCACCAGAAGAACAGCAATCCAAGTGGACCGCCTTCATTGCTGGCTCACTAGAGTCCTTTCTTGGTAATTTTAAGCAGCTTTGCTACTCAGAAGAAAAGCAGCTTTTGGTCCAGAACGATGAAGCCTTGCGAGAGATGGTGACGCTCGCGGCGAATCTGAAAACGATGCCACAAAATGCGCAGCTGGTCGACGTGATTCGAGCTGTGCTGGAACCCACTAGTGCCGCGTCGTCGCTTGGATCGCCGCTGGTGGGGATCGAGGACGCCCGCAAGATGCTGCCCTCATTTGCCAAGCTGCACGCTACAGAGACGTCTGGCGACAAGGAAGTACAGGACGGCACAAGCGACGCAGCCGTCGCAGAGGCTCTCCGCCGTCTGTGCGCGTCTCGGCCGACTCATCGCCAAATGTATCAGCTTCTCACGGACGAGCTGAAGCGACTCAACGACACAGCGAGCATCCGCTTGGCCATGCTTCGCCTCCTTCACAAGCAACGCGCACTGCTTCAGCTCTCCCCAGAGGAGCAGGTCGCCCTGCGCACGGCGTATGCCCACAAGTACATCACCCAATGCACACCCATTACAGTTTGGGCCACGCCTGCCAAGGAAAACGCAAAGTTGGAAGACGGTACGTCTGCCACCGCGCAACGACTGTCTTCCCAGTTTGGCTCTGCGCGCTCCACAGACACCGATGAGGCTGGTGTGGTGGTGAACGACCCCACGAATCCTGACTTCAACGAACTTCAGCTGCTCATGACCGCGTCTCTCTACAACGACGTCAATAGCACGCGCGACACCAGTTTTTGCCTTCAACCGCGGCCAACGTGCATCTCGGCCACACCTTTGCCCGTGACAGATCGCCCGTGCGCCACGCCCGAGGCACCAGCTGTAGCCCGAAACCTGCAAGCCGACGTCTGCGACGTGGATCAGACGCGGGTGTCTCTTTTCGAGCCGGACCTCAGTGACGTGGATCGCTACGGCAAGCGGCAGGACCTCTCCATGGATCGCATCCGCGATGAAGCAGGTGCGATTCTGCGCGAAGTGGAGCAGCAGAACGAGGTGATGCAGCGGCAAACAGAGAGCGACCTACAGTGTGTTGAGGCGGCCGTGGCGCGCTGGCCCGGATCGCCGTCCGCGAGTCAGCCCTCACGCCATGCGATGCTCGACAAGATGAAAGCAGAGGTGGCCCGTCTGCAAGACGCTTTTGATAAGAGTCTTGCCACAGCAGCGGCGGCCCGAACACACGAGCGCAGCGCACTGGATGGACTCCCTCAGAGCAGCTCCCACGGCAACGTCGCCGCCCGAGTCTCGGTTGAGGACCAGCATCAGCTCGCTGAGGCGTTGCCGTCTTCGGCGGCCGTCACTGCGCAGTGCGCCGTCCCAACGTGTATTCGCCAGCTCCTCGCGACAAGCTCCTTTGCCCCAATCCGAGCCTGTGCGAGCCAGTACCGCGATGCGCTCGTGCGCGAAATCCTGCGTGACCACCGCGACCGTACGCGCGCGTGCCACGATGAACTGTGCGAGGTGGCTCGTCGCTACGCGGCAGCGACCACCGCCGCGTACGCCGTCCCTCAGACAACGGCGACAGCGACTGACGGGACAGAGCCCATCGGCATTCCCAGCGCTCTCGCACGACAGTACGATGTCGCCATGGCCGCTGTCGATGCGAACTGCGCGGATGCCACCGCGGACGACGCCAACTCCGGCGCGCGACAGGTCAGTTCGGGCATCATCATCACCACCGTGCAGCAGCTGCAGCAGTCTGTGGACGGCTTGGACCGCGTCTGCGAGGCACTCAAGAGCACGAGCCTCGTGCTGCATCAGCGCCTCAGCTTGCTTGAGCAGGGTGCCGCCCTTGTGGAGAAGCGCAACAGCATTCTGGAGGAGAAGCAGCACATGCAGGAAGGCAGTCGCGAGCGCTTGCTGAGCAAGAAGATCAACATGGCCAAGGTGCTGCTTCACGAAGAGAATGTGCGGCGTCGCATGGCGAAGGAGCTGCCGGCGGCGATGCGGCAGCTTGCGACCCTGGCCGAGGAATGGGCACGCCTCAACCAGCGGAATGAAGGGGACGATGGCAGCCGCACACACGGTGAGGTTGTCTCCTCATCGTCATCGTCATCGGCTGTGGCCCCTTGGGCTGGCCCCTTTGTCGTGCACGGTGTGGATGTGGCGGAGCTGTTACGGCAGCACGCTGACAACCCCGAAGGGATCACAAGCAGCACAGCGATGACGGCAATGCGGACTGCGTCGACGTCGCGCGCACTGTCATCCGGTGCGGTGCGGTCCGTCTCTCGCCCTCGTGCGCCTGGTACTGTGGAGAACCACTCCGCAGGTGTGAACGGGGGGCTCAAACGGCAACGCCCATCGCCTGTTCGCAGTGCTCGCTCCTCTACACCGCAGCCGCCCTCGCTGCCAGCAGAGCCTGGCGTGCCTCGTCGCCGTCTCGCGAGTCCTGCGCTGCGGCCTCACGGGGTCAACGTTGCGACGGCCCGAGTGGGCAAGCCCGCGTCGCACTCCATCTCGCCACCCCCACGCGGAGGAAGCCCTGTGCCGTCCGTCTTTGCGCGTCTGCAGAGCACGCGCAGCAACAGCCGGGCAGCCAAGACGACTGAGCCTTCGTAAGATGATACAGAAAGTGTTGGAGACGTCACTGTGTGTGCACGCTGTCAACCTAACTTGTCAGAATTTGCTTTCTTTCTTCCTTCGCACGCGATCGGATGGCTGTTACGCTCACCTGTAGAGTTTGTTTGTAAACGCGTGGCTCATGTTTTGTTTTGTTTTACGTCCCTGTGGGACTTTGTTGTTGTTGTTGTTGTTGTTGCCTTTTTCTTTGTTCATCGGCCCGCTCCGCGCGTCACGCTTGTTTTCTAGATGAGAGGAGAGGAGTTGATGTGCATGAGCTGTCCGCAGATGGCGCACGTTCAGTGACCACATCTCACCTCACCCACTTTCCTTTGTATTTTTTTGTTTTTCCTTTTCCTTTTATCCTCCTAGATTCAATCAAAATCCGCAAATGAATTGCGCCACTTCAAATGTGGACCTCGAAAGCCTCACTACCTTTTGTGTGTGTGCTTGTGCGTTTTACTGTCAACAGATTGTTTACAACACTCAGCAATCATCAACACGGGCGTCAAGTCGACTGTGGTAAGCCAGTATTTTGGTGGATTCCACTTCAGTCGTCAGAGCTGTGCCCGACAAACGACGAGCTGCGCCACCTTGTTCATTGGGCAGCGCGGCTTCGATATCGTTGTTTCTCCCATTCTCTCTTTCACTTTCGTTCGCACACGCACAAGTCCACACGCACGTCATAGCAGGTCGTTAGCAGATATCGGCGTGTGAGTTCACCGTCCCAGTGGAAACGTGTGCTGCCTTCTCCGTTTGTGTCCAATCACGTGTTGGCTGGCCTACTCACCTATTCATTCACATCACCCCTTTGTCCGTCACCACCTCCTTCTCTTCCCTGTAAACGTGCCAAGCTACTTTTGTTTTGTACACACACAGTTTTTTTTTTGCTGGTAGCCGACGATGACGATTGCCCACGTCGAGCCCTGGTGGAAGCGAAAGGACCACCGCGGCATTCGCGGTGCACGTGGTGCGCGCTTTGCCTCACTCAGCTTCCACGCGCTCTTCATCGTCTCCACGGTGGCTCTCATTGAATTCATCTTCCGCTCCACGGACGAGACGCCGTACCACATCGCCCCGCCGCCGGTGCCCGCCCCGCCCCCGCTGGAGCGCTCTGTGTCGTACACACTGACGAGCGAGATGCCACACCTGCGACGCCTAGAGGTGGAACGAGAACGGCCGGAGCACGTACCGCACGTCGACTCGCTCAACTACAAGAAACTCCGGGAGGAGGGCAAGTTGGGTTGAGCACATGTGCGCGTCAGCGCCTCTGTTGTTTTCCTGTCTGTTTTTGCACATGTTGTTAGGCTCAGTCTCACAAGAATACGCAGTATTGAGGTGGTGGTGGTTGTAGTTTTTGTCGTCATGTTTCGCTGCTCATTGCTACTTACAGAGTGTTTCTTCAACGAATCAATCTAACAAACCAAAGAAACTCTCAACAGCACTTGATGATCACTCTCCGATTCATCTGCAAGCGCTCTGCTCCTGTGCGTGTGTTATCGAGCTGCAAGTCCTGTGTAGTTACGCGTTGTGGACGTCTACTGTAGCAGCAACCTTCGCCATGTAACGCGCTTTCACGCGCTCAGCATATCGCAAAAGCGGGCATCTCCCTCAGCTCTCTATTGGCTCCTTTGTGCACTAATCCTCTGACACACACACACACACACACACACACATGTACGCACTCTTTCTTTCTTTCCTGCTCTACTATGTAGAAACCGTAGAGATTCACACCGTCACACGGTGGTACAGCAGTTTTTGCATATTTTCCTCTTTTTTTATTATTTGGCTAATTGCCTCCGTTTAGTGGTAGTGCGTCATTTCTTTTCACTTTGTTGTTGTTGTTGTGCTAGGTGTTCACATTCATACCTTCTCACTGTACGGTGTGCGACCCTTACGTTTTGGCATACTGTTCTATCCTCCAGCGACGTTGGCAGGGGAGTTACGTAGTCCTGGTAGCCGATACTCGTCGTCAACCTCTCTACAGACACACGCACACACACACATACATACACACAGGTGCGCACTGGTAGTGCTCTTTTTTTTTCCTCTCATACCATCCGATACTGCTTCTTTTTTTTCTTGCTTTCTTTCTTTCCTTTTTTCCGTCTTCTCCTCCCTTGAGAAAGCAAAACAACAGCAGTTACCACGTAGAGATGTCAAGCTCAGTTGGTCTCGTGGAGATGCTCCCTGAGTTTGAGGACCGCGCCGCGAAAGACAACCGGAAAACCTCACCTTCGAATTCCCAGACGGCGCGCGTTCCAGTTGCCGAGGATTATGGCGCATCTGGAGCATCCGACACATCAAGCCCAGCGCGCCGCACGACGTTTTTCTCGCGCCTTTCAAGCATGACAGCCGACACGGCCCCAGCGGCCTTCAAGCTCTTCTTTGCCGTCGCGTATGCCGTCGCGTCCGTGGCCATTATGATGGTCGTGAAGATCGTGCTCACACAGTACGAATTCCGCAGCTTCGAGTTTGTCGCGGCGCTGCAGTACCTTTGTGCGGTGTGCATCCAACTGCTCCAGAGGAATGTCACGCACACCATTCCCGCGTTTCCGCTTCACGACTTCTGGCACAACATGCTCGTTGTGCTCTTCCCTCTGCCGCTCCTGTTTGTCGCGAACACGCTTAGCGGCCTCGGGGCGTCGCGAGATTTGAGTATGCCAACGTTCGTCATGATGCGGCGCGTCTCGATCGCCATGACAATGCTGCTCGAGTGGCTCATTCTGCGGAAGAAGCCGACAAAGATGGTGGTGCTCTCCGTCGGGCTGATGATTTTCGCGGCCGTCGTGGGAACAGGCTTCAAGCTGTCAGGGTCACTCAAGGGCATGGCCATGGTGCACGTGAACAATCTCTTGACCGCGTTGCAAGGTGTCTTTTTGCGCAAAAAGATCGACGACGTCGCGAGCGTGCTGACGTCAGACGGCATTCTCTTTTACAACAACATGTTCGCCTTCATATGTGCTGCCGCGCCGATTGTGTTCAACGTGGATGGTCGTCGCGATATGGTTCTCCAGTATGATGGCTGGTCGAATGGAGGCTTCCTGTTCGCGCTCTTCCTGTCATCCATTATGGGCTTCGTGTTGAGTTACAGCACGATGATGTGCACGAAACTGAACTCTCCGCTCACCACGGCAATGGTCGGCGCAGCCAAGAACACCGTGACGTCCTACATTGGGATGCTCTTCAAAGACTACTCATTCAACATGTGGAACTTCACCGGCGTCAACATTGGTGTCGTTGGCACGATTCTGTACAGCAAGATCCAGATCGATAAGCTCCGTCCGCGACTACCTACCAGCGCGGTGGCGAGAAGAGATCCGTCGCCTCGTCCGAGTGATAGCGAGAGGGCTTTTGACAGCAGTCCCGTAAACAACAGCAACGGTAACGACAAGATCACTAGTACGCAGCGGAATGGGGTTGAATCCGTGGAGACACAACGGAAGATTTCGTGATGTCTGAGATGAGTAGTGCGTAAAGATGGCACAGAAAACGCAGTGTCGCAAAACAAAACAAAACGAATGAACTGCTTTTCCTTCTCAGACGTGAGCAGTCACGGCGAAAATGTCTGTGGTGGACGAAGCACACGCACGCGCACACACATATGCTCTGCCTCTGTACCCGTATTGTGTCCGTTATTGGTTCAAGATTTGTTCTTGTTGTTGATGTCGCTTCCACAAATCGAAGACACACACAAAAATTTGTGTTCCGCGGTTATGGCTTGCAACTGTTTTTTCGTTTTTTAAATTTTATTGTCTTGTTTTGTGTGTTTCATTGTGCATTCTGTTTTCATTGCTCACCCAGAGAAGTAAGTCTCTTGGTTGCGTTTCGGGTTTTCTAAAGGTAATGTCGCCCACACGGGTCATAAAATGAGAAAAGAAAAAAAAAGCAATGCTTCCGTCTCGCTTCTTATGCTTGCAAAGGAGAAGTAGCTACGTCGTGTTGTGTCTTCTTTCGGCATCGATTTTCCCTACGCGGAGCTGTTCTCTCTCCCTCTCTCCTTTGGTGTTCACACGAACAAGACTCTCCTCCTCATCCTCCTTTCCCGCCTCACTAGCGTCTCGTCCTGCACAGGATACGATTTTTGTTTTTTGTGGAGAACTACGGACACACACACGCACGCACTCTCTCACTCAGAAACGGAGAAAGTGCTACAACAAACAATAAAAGACAGACAAAGTTAGTCAGTTAGTGAGTGTGCAATGCCCGCACCATCCAGCGCCGTCGCGACGTCCTCCGTGCCCAAAGAGTGGGTCGCGACCTGGAAGCTCTTCGACGACCGCGACTCGGGATTTGTCACGACGGTGGATTTCAAGCACATCATGCGCAGCCTCGGCCGCCGCTACACAGAAGCCGAGTTCAAAGACATGTTCCAGACACTGCCAGACCCCGTGCCGTTTCAGTCCTTTGTGCAGCTCATGCGCCAGCCGTACAACGGACCCACAGAGGAAGACCTGGTCACCGCGCTGCACGCCTTCGATGCAAACGAAAGTGGTGTGCTCAAGCTCAATGAGCTGATCACGTTGCTGACGTCACTGGGGGAGAAGATCCCTGAGAGTGAGGTGCGCCAGCTGCTAAGTGAGGTGCCCGTCGATGAGAAGGGCAACGTCCGGATCGACGATCTGGCAGGCTTCCTCTGCACGCCGGTGCCAACCATGACGGTGGAGATGATGGACCTTCAGCGTCAGCTCGAACAGCAGAATGATGAAGACGAGGCAGAAAGTGCGTCGGCGACGGCAGGACACACCAAGGTTGGCCTTGATTAGTCGCAACAGTGTCGTCTCTCGAAGTGGTCGATGTAGTTCACTGATAAGCTTTTCTTTCTTCTCGGCGTCGTTTCCGTATTCTGTTTGTTTGTTTTTTCTCTTTACTCCTCTTCCTTTCTCTTCTGCGATTATGTACAATGCTGAGAGGTGATCACTACACACCTCTGAAAGGAAGAAAAAACGCACACACAAAAAAAAAACAAAGGCAAGACGCCCCTGCGACGTGGAGTTGGTCTCCATTCGCACTCTTAACATCAACTCGGAAAACGAAAGCTGTGATGGTTCAAAGTCGCATGCTCTTCTTCCGCAGGTGGACAGCGAAAAAAAAAGCAAACCGCTTTACCTGCGTGCACCTCCTCTTTTTTGAGGGTTGAGACGGCGAGCCATTAGTGCGTCGTTCCTTCTCTCTCTCACTCTTTCGTGTCAGAACGTGAAATAAATCAAGCGTGAGCCTCTCTGGTTGCCACTGTTTCTGCCTGTACGCACACGATGATGTATGCTTCTTCTTTTTTTTCTTTCACTCACTTTTTCAATCATCCTCCTCTCCACTTACCTCTCCCTTTCATGGCTCTTTTCGAACTTCTGTTCTGCTGCATGTGCGTGTGCGCAGAAGAAAAGGTACAACCACAGACTGACCGTTACAGCCCTTCATTGCCAGCTGAACCCAATCACCCCTCTAAAAGGAAAAAAGAAACAGAACTCATCAGCGATACCCAGTAGAAAAACGTTGAGACGTGCAAAACACAGGGGAAAAAGCGCAAAAGGCAAACGCATCTAGCCGCTTTGGCTTGACCTCGGCCCCTTGTTTCGTCCTCTCTTCAGTCACTTTTTCTGACTTGTTGTCTTCACTCACAGACACACAGACACACGTATCGTGATGCGCTCCTCCGCGCCGAACGCTCCGCCTCCCAAGGACGAACGGTCCAAGCCAGCGGCACGGGAGAGGTCCCCACCCGTTCGCGTCCCGACCGTGCCCGTCAGTCGTGCCACCGCCTCATCCGCGAGCAGCAGTGGCGCAGGCGGTGCGGCAGCCGGCAGCACGTCGGCAACCCCGTCGCCGTCGATTACGCAGCCCTCACCGCCAGCGACGCTGCACGAAGGCTTCGCGCGCACCTCGCTCTCAGCCGGTGGCGCCGCGACGGCGACGACGATGGCCACGAACACCACCGCCAACGCGCGTGACGCGAGCAGCAGCAGCCACAGCAGCAGTCCTGCCTTCCAGGATCCACGGCTGTCAGCGGGCAGCACGAACAGCGGCGGCAGCAGCAGCAGCGGGACAGGCGGCTCGTTGAGCAACCCGCGGCGCTCCCTCAATGCGGCCTTCACGCTCGGCCCGCGCAGCGAGACGAACCCGAGCGAGATGGACCCGATGGATGCCACGATGGCCACGCCGATTCTCGTGCTCGAGATGGACCAGGTCGACCCGCCAGAGCGCTACTACTGCGACACGGCCCGCATCGAGGACCGCCGCGAGCTCGTGACGGAGGAGTGCGTGCGACTGGCAAAGGGGATGTCGACGGAGCGCATTCTCTCCGATCTGATCCCCGCACTGCTGACTGTGTTCGAGTGCGATGACTACGGCGAGAGCTTCGACGACTGCGCCCCACGCATCGCGCGCGTGCTGCCAGAGATCGTGAGCTGCATGACTGATACTTCTGTCGGGGCCATGACACACCTGATGGGGCTCATCATGATGCTCTCCTGTGCCGCAGAAAATGCCGTGGTCGCGGACATCACGGCGTCACTGCAGAGCATCTTGCAAGCCATGTCCGATGACGTGCTCATTCAGCTCTTTCTGCCGCTCATCCTGTCCATGCGCGCGTCCTACTGGTCAAGCCCACGTGCGGTCGCAGCGGGTCTGCTCGCGTCGCTGGCGGCCCGTCCGGCGGTGGTCGTGGCGAGCGGCTTGAGCATCACGGATTGGTTTCTCTTCTTCACGGACAGCAGCCGTGATCCGTGCGTGTCGGTGCGCCAGGCCGCCGTGTCTTCGCTGAGCCAGTGGATCGCCGTCGCGGAGGGGCACGGCGTGTCGTGCGTGGCGATGCCCCTTCCTCTCATCAACGTCTTCATCACGGATGACCTGAGCGACACCGTGCGCTACCTACTCGTGGAGGAGCTGATCCACGTGGCGCGGCTCATCGGCAAGGAGGCGTCCACCAAGTACCTGCTCAACACGTACTCGGCCGCCTGCGGGGACCCGAGCTGGCGTGTACGCTACATCGCCGCTGAGCATCTGAGTCACATTGCCAGCCTTGTCGCCCGGCCGGACGACCTGCACCGCGTGCTGGCCCAGCTTTCAGAAGACGAGGAGCCGCAGATCCGCTCCGCCGTGGCGCGTCACCTGGGCGAGCTCGCCCGCTGCTCGACCATCGCTGGCGTGGAGAAATACTGCCTGCCGGCCTTCCAGCGGCTTGTCGGTGACCCAGAGCCGGTTGTGCGCAAGAACCTCGTGCTCCACGCGCACCCGTTCATGCGGCTCAACAGCGAGCCCGTGGCGTCGTGCGTCTGCAACGCGGTGGTGCTACTGCTGCAAGACCGCGTCTTCTCTGTGCAGAGCAGTGCGATCCAAGGGCTCGAGCCGCTCGTGAAGGCGCTTGAGCGACGGCAGAAGCACGCGGCGAACGCGTCGGGCAGCCTCGCTGGTGGAAGCAGCAGCAGCCGCACCAACCGAGCGCGCAGCGGTGCGAGTAGCAGCCGGAGCGAGGGCAACAGCAGCGCCACCAGCACCCCGGGCTCGTCGGAGTTGAGCCGCAGCAACCGCTCCAGCGCGTCGGGTCCCCTCACCGAGGGCAGCGAGGCGTTCCGCGATAACATCAACAAGGTGATCGACACACTCGTCGGCCGCCTTCAGGCGATGAGCGATGCCGGGAACTGGCGCCTCCGCGACGCCGTCGTGCACGCGCTGCGCTACTTCTGCGGTGTGCTGACACCAGAGCAGTTTGAGCCGCTCACACAAATCACACGCGTGCTGCTGAGCGACCCGGTGAGTGAGGTGCGCACCAAGGCCGTCGCGTCGCTTGGTGTGGTGGCCAAGGCGTACGGGGCGGAGTGGGCAGCGCGCGTGACAGCCGACCTCCTGCACACTGAGCTGTCGCCTGCGCAGCAGACAGCCTACACGCGACGCGTCATGGCCGTCCACTGCTTGCAGGTCTTGCTGCCTGTCGTGAGCGGCCTTGGCGCCAACGATCTGCGCCGTCAGCACCTTCTCGGCATCACAATCGAGCTGCTGCAGCAGTACTCCCGCGACCCCGTCTCCAATGTCCGCATGGCTCTTGCCGGTGCGATGCCGAGCTGGCGGGTGTGGTTCTCCGCTTCACCGCGCGAGACGGCAATCTACAACGAGACGATCATCATGCTGCAGCAGGATGTCGACAGAGATGTGATCGCCGCGGCGCAGAAGCTGATCAAGATCACCGTGCCCGATGCAGACACTCTCGGACATTCGTCCTCGTGCACGGATCCGTTCTAACACGGGAGGGGGGGACAGGCACATCGGGTGGCTACGCGCGCGAGGAACGTCGAGGGAAAGATAGACAGCGAGTGAGAACGAGGGGAACGGGGGAGAGGAGGGCCACACACACGCACACACTTGCAGGGGGAAATGAGAGCAAAATTGAGGGAATGAACAGCTGTGCTGATCTATCGCAAACACTGCTGCATAGACTTGCTTCTCTCTCTGTTTTCTTTCCTTCTCATCGCCTCTTTGTATGCTTTCTCTCCCTCTTTATCTGCCTCCTTTTCTGGTCCTACGTATCTCTTCCTTTTTTTTTTGCGAACAGGTATATGTGGTGACTTGGTATGGTGTTGCGCTATGTTTCTTCTTGGTGATTTTTTCTGCTTTTCATTGTCGAAACTGATGGCGACTACTTCTGCTCGTTGGTGAGCAGTGACATACACACACGAAAACAAAAATTTCAAACGAAATGAGAAAGTGCGAACGAAACCAAGGGAGACGTGAGAGAGATGCGCTCTCCTCGAACCACCTTGATGCCGAAGAAGCCAGCCATGCGGTGCAAACTGCACGCTTGCCCTGACGGCACTGTCACAGACTGCCGAGGCACGAATGTGTACTTAACTGTTCTTTCGCTTCCTGCCGCGTAAAGGAACGTGTGTGTGTGTGTGTGTGTGTGTGACGTGTTCTCTTGCTGTTTGGAGCAAAGACTTGGTCGTACAACGCTATCTGCCCGCGCGGCCGACGAAGCATTCGAACGTACATTGACTGTGAATGTCCAACTACGATAATTCATCTCTTCTCATATCATGTCTCATTCCCACAAAGCGTGTTTGAACAGAAGAAAGGCTTCTGGCATTCTGTGACGCTGTGCACGAACAGACACAGACATACATACGTGCACGCCAACAACAAAACAAGAACAAGAACAAGTGCTTTGAGGCACCTTGAAATACACTAGATTTAGAAGCGTTTGGTGTTACTATACATTTGTTCGTCCTTTGTGGCTCTGCTCTCTCTCTCGCATACACACACAGACAGTATGAGTGCCCCGCATCAGTCGGCTCATCTCTCCGGGCACGTCGCGGTGCGGCCCCTCTCCACCGACGCAGTTTTCCTCAGCAAAGATGTTTTTCTAGAGAGCCCTGACGCACAGACCGCGGCTCAGCAAACGGACAACGAAGCCGTTCCCGCGCTCCCTGTCGTGTCCCTACAAGTCGAAGCGAAGCACGACGAGGGCGATTCTCACAGAGTGTCCAGTGCGACATCGCATGTGATGGGTATCGCCGTCACCGTGCGCAGTGATCCCTCCGTCGCGTCTCCGCTGGCATCGGGTGCGCCGCTCAGCAGCGGAACGGTTGCCTATCTTGACAAGGCCCGCACAACCCAGCCGCAAGACCAGCCGATAGCCATCAGCTCCCCTGTCTGTGCGATACCGATCGATGGGTGCCACTTCTTATTGTCCCTTCCTTGTCCAACGGCCACGACCGCGACCACGACCACGACAGCATTCTCATCATCCACGCGTCACATGGGGCAGCCACAGAATGACTCCAGTCACGTCGTGGTGGCTGGCCTCCTCTCTCCCGTGGATCACACGTCTGACGCAGCGGCGCCGTCAGCCGGTCCATCGTGCCGTGTGGTGGCGCAGCTCCCCTTTCAGAGCTTCGCCGGTATCGTGCGTGACTACACACACGCGACGGTGCGCTTTAACGAGGCCGTTCTCGCGGCGGCCTGGGAAGAGAAGGTTGGCTGGCGTGCGACGTCGCCGCTGGTCGTCTCTGACCAAGAGGAGGAGGAGGCGTTTGCGCGAGGACACGACGTTGCAGGCGATTACCATGCTCATCGTCTCACCAGCGTCAGCTCTAGCCACAGCAGCAGTAGTGGTCGTGGTGGTGGTGATGTGCCAGACGACGTGGTGGCGGCTGAGGAGGAAGACCCCGCCCGGTGCCGGCAGATTCTCTGGGAGGAAGAGCAGGCGATGGAGGCGCACTACCAAGGCCGGCTGCGGCACCGCTTTCTCGTCTCAGACCCGGAGCAGTCGCACGCGATTTGGTGCCTCGAGGTGCACGTGCCGAGTTGGGAGACGACGGTCGTGTCACCACGTGCGTTCTTCCACGCGTCAGTGGCCGGCACGACGCACGGGTGCCGTAGCGGTGACCGCCGCGATGAGGGCTCTGTCGCGACCACGGTGAGCACCACCACCGCAGCGGCTCAGGCCCGCGAGAGCACGAGTCTGGCCTCCGCAACGGCGGTCGATCCACTGGCCTCGCTGTTCAGCTCCGTCGCACGCACCGAGGGCTCTCCGGATGTCTGTGAAGGGGCACGTCTTGGTCATGCGCAGCCATCCACCACAGCCACCACAGCCACCGTGACCAGTGCGCCGGATGTGGTCGAAGTTCGTGCCGGGTCGACGACGGCATCGCGTCACGAAGACGGCGAGCACGTTGAAGACGAGACCGCACATGGCGTGGCACGGCTCAGTGAGGCGCGCGCCGAGTCGCCCAGTGTGCCGCGCAACGCGTCTGCTTCGACCAACGCCCCGGCACCGAGTGCACGTGGAGCCAGCGGATCCGTCCCCGCCACGGCACCGGATGGTGACAGCGCCACCACGGACACCACCGCGACGATCGCAGCGGCCGCAGCGACGGCGGGCACGACACCTCCGACCCGGGAGCAGACGCGCACCCGGGCGAGCTCGTCTGTGGCGTCGGCGGCGGCGGCGGCCCACGTGCTCGCCAAACACACGTGTGCACCGCTGATGGGCGGTGCGAAGGGCTTTGTGGACGGGCACATGAGCATCGCGCGCTTCAACAGGCCGACCGCGCTGTGCTGGCGCACGGAGAACCCCTGTGGAAACATGACTCGTCGCCAACAGCAGCAGCAGCAGAAGCCTGTCGTCACGCGACCGGCACCACCGTCCGGATCGCTTCTGGATGCCCTCTTTACGTCACCAACAACAAGAGACAGCTCGATCGAGGCGAGCAACCACAATAACGACAACACTAGCAATGGTGGTGGTGATACGATCGTCTCCGCGTTGTTTCCCTCACGGGTGACTGGGGCTGAGCACACCACCTCGGCCACCGCAGGCGTTGACGGGCTTGGCCCTGGCTTCTGCGAGATGCTCTTCATCAGCGACAGCGGCAACCACGCGATCCGCTACGCCAATTTCCGCAACCGCCTCGTGCGCACCGTCGCTGGACTTAGTGGCGTGCCTGGCTATCGAGATGGCAGCTGCACGTCGTCGCTCCTCTCCCACGCGACGTCCATGGCGTGGTGCTCGTCCGGGCTCGTCTTCACGGACGGCCCAAACGGCGTGGTACGGCTCATCACGGGCATCGCACCGCACACAGCCACGTCAGCGGCCCTCGCGACGACCACAACAGCGACGACCACAACAGCGACGACTTCAGCCGCTGACGCCAAACAGAGTCAGACGGCGACGACGCAAGGCACTGTCGAGGACGATAAGGCTATCACGGTTGAACTGTCGCCACAGGCTGGCGGCGCACCATCCATGGCCCAGTCCCCACCGCAGCCGCAAACGCCGCCAAAGACAGAATCAGAGGAGGTGCACGCGTCTGGGGAGGAGGAGGCAGCGAAGTCCGAGTCCACGCCCACACGTGCCAAGGCGGTGGATTCTCTGGACGGCTCGACAACGCCTGTGAGACCACCGATTGGACTGCCGCCTCGCTCGCCGCGCACCCCGTCGCCATCCCCCTCCTCCGCCAGCAAGCCACAACAACAACAAGCACCCCAGCAACCGCTCAAGAATGGGCGGAGACTGCGGTCCTCGGAGACGCGCGAGGCTGCGTTGCGTCGGCCACGCGTCTGGACCGTGGCGGGGGCACCACCAACGACATCGCAGCCACAGCATCAGCGACCACAGTCCCCACGCCGCGACGCGCTCCATCATATCGACGCGCAACTTCCACAGCGAGCGTCCTTTGGTTTCCCTGCGAACGTGGCGCTCTGGCCAGATGACGTGGACGCCTCCGCGGCGCGCGTGCTGATCGCCGACGAGGCTTTCAGCGCTGTCCGTGTGCTGGACGGCGACGGTGTGCGCACGGTCGTCAGTCCGCTTGATTACCCGCCTGACGATGAGAAGGAAGAAGAGGATGAACAGGAGGCAGCGGTTGTGGCTGCTGACGCCCTTGTGCCGGCGGGACTGCGCCGAACCGGCTGCGTTGTGCCCCTCGCCTTCATTCAGGAGCGGATGCCCTGGGCGGGTTTCACCGGCGACACGCCGGAGCCGTACCTGCACACATCGCAGATGGTGATGTTGGTGTGCAGCAGCACAACGAACGCCGTCTCGCTGCTCTGCCCGACGAATGCACGCTTCCTGGAGCGGCTTGCGCTGGATGTGCACGCCGAGGTCGTCAAGTCTGCCGCCGGGATCGAGCAAGAGGAGGAGACGGTGCAGCCCTCCGCAGACGCAGAGAAGCGCGAGCGACTGTTTCGCCGCGTCGCTGAGCGTGTGGAGGAGGAGGAGCAGCGCCTGGTCGAGATTGGCGTCACCTCGTCAGGCCGGCGAACGGTGGGTGAGTTGGGTCTGCCCTCACTGCGTCGTCTCGTGTTGCCCATGGTGGACGATGTTATCGCCTCCGGGCGTCCATCAGGCATCCTGGCCGCCCTCGCACAAGGCAAAGAAGAAGACGGAGACGGAGAAGAGCCTGTTGACGAGTCACTTATCGCGAACCTGGCGCGGCACGTCGCGCAGCAGCGAGCACGTGAGCAGTACCTTCGCCTCCGCTTTCCCTTCGTGATGCCGCCAGCGCTGGTCGTGACGGATCACCGGAGCTTCCCACACTTGTACTGTTACATGTCGGGCAGTCGTGGGAGGGCCCATGTCATCGCCACGGATGTCACACACACCTGGGCGACCAAGCCGGTGAGCGCTTCGCTGGGTCCCCACAACAGCAACATCAACAACAACGGTGTGTCGAATGTGTACGTGTCAGCGCAGAGTGAACTGGTTGCGCGCGAAGTGTTGTCGCCTACGGCGGCGGAAGACCTGCTGTTTCGTCACACCACACGCATGACAACAACATCAACAGCAGCAGCAAATTCAGCTGCGCTCAAACAGCACAAGCAAGGCATCACTGCAGATCCATTTGCGTCGTGTTTGGAAACAGACAGTGAAGATGACGTTGACAACAACAATGACGGCTGTGATGATCATGTTGATATCGATGCGTGGCGGGCGAAAGCGAGAGCAGAGGAGAGTCCACCACGTGGTCGGAACACGGCTGGACCTGCAGAAAACGGCAACGCCGGCCTTGCCGACTGGTCACCGAGTGCGGATGCGAGCTTCGCCAGTAACGACGCCGATGCAGAGGACCAACAGCGGGGTGACTACGATCGCGACGCGGATGAAAGTGACAGCTTCGGCGCGGTGAGTCGCACGTCGCTCAGTCACAGCGGCTCAGACGCACGCGATTCGGATGCGGATGATGAGGACGAAGAAGGGGCGCGGACGCCTGTTGATCTCGAACTCTTCCGCCATGCGCGTGGTGCAGGGAACGTCGGTGGCGCCTCTCGCTACGTACTCGATGCGTACGCCACGTCCGGCTTCGATAAGCTCACTGAAAAGGAACGGCTCGAGCGCGCGGCACTGATAGAGGCGGAGGCACGCCTGCACTGGTTTCAGCGCGCCGCCGCCGTGCCAGTGCGTCATCGCCGTTGCCCGCCTCGACAAGGCAAAATGCCAGAGCGACTCGGCCATGCGGTGCACGCGGCTGCCGGCGACGTCATCGACGAAGCGAGTTGCGACGCGGCGTGCTCCGTCTCGTCGTCGCAGGCAGCGCGGCGTCACGCACGTGCTGCGAGGAAGGCAACGGCAAGAGATGGTCACCGCGTTCAGACCACGCGGGCACGCACAATGGGCACACGCTCGCACAACAACAACAAGAACAAGAACTGGTCATCGCCACGAACCGCCTCCGCACCCGCCCCGACGCCGGCCGTGACGACGACAGGGAATCCTGGCGAAACAAAGGCGGCGTCGCGTGTGGGCAAGAAAACCAACAAAGGGTCTGGCAATGCAAGCGCAGCGGCAAAGCAAACATCACACGCTGAAACAAAGAAGAACAGCCCGTCTGTGGGGGTGGTGGTGGCGCGGTCTGACGATGATGAGGAGGACACCCCTATTTCATCCGCGCCTCCATTGCCTGAGCCGGCCGTCACGGCGGCTGCCGCCTACGATCGCGCTGTCGCATCACTGTACGACCTGTTCCGCTTCTTCGCAGATCGTCGTGTCGTGTACCGCGCCCCATCCACAACCTCCGCAGCGACAGCGAACACCACGGCGGTGGCAGACCACGGACCGGGATCTGAGGCTGCGGATGTGGAGCCGTCTCTCAGCGCACGGCGTCACGCACCTGCACCGAGCACGCGCGCCGCGCAGCTCCGCGGTGGTGTGGTGGCTGCCCGACCTGTAGAAGCCCCGTCTGGCCTCGTCGCGACGCCTCGTGTGCGCACCCCTGCGGCGGCAGCACCGCGCGTTGTTCAGGCTGGCGACCGCTCAGTTGTGTCGGCCAGTTCCACCAAGCCACTCTCTGCTCCCTCGCTGTTGCAGCCCACCACGGCGTACGCCGTCTCCCTCACCGCTTTTTGGCGTCTCCTGTTCCATCTCGGCTATCTCGCCGCGCCGTGCGATCTCGCACAGACAGGCCGCGTGTGTGACGTTACACTCTCCGCCGCCATGGACCCCTCACCGCCTTCGACGTCGCCAGCACCAGAGAAGAGCGCGCTTGGCGGCGTGCCGCTTGATCCGCTCAACACGTCGCTGCCCTCCTTTACGGTGGGTTTTGATCTCTCGCAGGAGGCCCGCGAGCCACCCAAGACGCACGGTGTGACGCTGGTCGGACCAGTCGTCGCTGGGTCGCTCAAGACATCCGCTCGCGTGACTGCACGTCGTGGAGGTGGCTTTGGACGCCCACCCCAGCTGCTGTCGTCGCCGTCGTCGTCACCGACACAGCCTGCCGGGAATGTTGTGCTTCCCCTCTCGATGCAAGATTGGCGATCGATCGTGGAGTGTCTGTACGCACGCGCACCAAGATCGGACGCGGGCACCACGGCATCGCCGTTGTCGACGCAAACTGGCAAACGGGAGGGTCTCGACTTTGCCGCGTTCCGTCGTGTTGTGCTGCTACTGTGGGTGTGGGAGAGCACGGTCACCACACACGCGCAGCTGCAGCAGTCGCTACAAGTTGTGGCAAGCGCCTTTGCCGATCGTCGTCGCGACACGAGCCTTGCCGTGCCTGAGCCTGAACACAACAACACAACCGATCACGGTGACGCCGAAGCGGGCCAACGCGGGCAATCCACAGCAGCAGCAGCAGCAGCAGCAGCAGACGTGACCCGCCTCCGTGGCACCGCCATCCAGTTCACACGCGACGCCAGTGCGGCCAGGTTTGGCTGGATTGATCTCCTCCCGCTGCTCGACTCGCTGACGGAGGCGCAGGTCAAGGAGGCGTACGAGGAGACCTTCCAGCGCGCTGTCCGACGCGTGCCTGGGTTTCTGGCGACGCTGCAGCGCACGTCAACGACTCGGGCAGCTGCGGCGCCGAGCGTGCCGAAGATAGACAGCACTGGTGCGGACGACGCATCGGCCAGCGCTTCCGTGTTTTCCGCCTCGTCGCGCGGTGGTGGTGGTGGTGGTGGTGGTGGTGGTGGTGCGCCGGCCGACGCGAGTGATGCGCTGGCGGGCATCTCACCCATTGTCAAAGCCCAGGTGAACGACGACACATCCGCACATTCACCCCCACAGCTCAGCACACCACCACTGTCGAGTCCACGTGCGCTGTCCGTGGTCAAGGTGGCCTACCCACCGACTGTCACCGCAGCCGACGACCTTCTCAGGCTACTCAGCCTCAATGAAAAGTCGCTGCAGAGTCTGTTCAACGCGTACAGTGAGGCAGCGCTTGTACGCCGTTCGGCAGCCTACGTTGCGCCGCACGCGGTGCAGAGGTGCGCGCTCACCACGTCCAAGGCCTCAGCACAGGGACGGTCGCCACGCCGCGCGGCTGACGAAACCAAGGCCGACGCCTGTGGTGAGCAGGACGTGCTGTGGAAGATAGGCGATCTCCTCAGCACCACCCGCGATGAGCAACGTGCGAGCGCTCAGCGACGGCGAAACCAAAATCTGGACATTCGCGGTGTTCCGTTTCTCTCCTTCCGTTCTCTCCTGCAGACCTTGGATGTGTTTCCATCGCTGATGAATCGCACTCTGGTCGAGGTCGCGTACATGGACGCGCTGAGTCGGCCGCTGTGGGTGAGCAGCAGCGCCAGCCTCTACAGTCGTGCCGCGACACTGCGCAGTGAGCGTGCACGCCGGGGCGCGGGTGATGCTGCCGGTCAGGACCAGACGACGGGTGCCACGTCAAAGGCCGAGGAAGCACACTTCATCGAGGCCTACACACGCGATCACTCCGCGCTGACATTTCTTGCCTTTGTTGAAGCGTTTGCCCGTGTTGGGCTGACCGTCTTCTCGCAGCTGGGTGAGGCGGACGTCGCAGCGTACCCGTCCGCTGTGTCCAAGGTGACCGCGCTCATGGAGTGGGTGAATCGTCAGGTGACAATGGGGCACGTGGAGCGCACCACACGCTCTGTCACACGCGATGATGTAGCGCAGTTTCCTCGCGACTTCCCGCTGTTTCGCTTCCCCAAGTAGTTGCTCCACAGAAAACGGGGAGAAGAAAAGAAATGGTGTGGGCGTGTATCTCACTGACTGTGTCTCTAAATGGCGTGCAGGTTCGTTGTTTGTTTGTGTATTTGTTTACTAGATCAGCCCACTGTGGCAACTCCATACGAGATATTTACCTTTCTCTCTCGCTCTCTTTCCATCTCGTTATTTTTCATCCGTCTTTTTCTTTCTAGAGGACTTCAGAGTCCAAAACAACAAATAAACGACATGGAACGAGACCTCAGGCTCAGCCTGTTAAAAAGGTCGGGAGAGTGCGCACTTCCGTGTGACTTGCGTGAGTGAGAGAGAGAGAGTTGGCTCACCAGGAAAGTGGGTTGCACGCATATACGCCCGACGTGACCGCAGCATAACCACAGCATGGACGCTGTCCACGGTGACATCTGTGACTTACTGGTTCTTTGCGCATCTCAGTGCTGTCGACGTGCTCGCATGGTCAATACCCCCTCCCCCCCCCCACTGTATCAGTACCTTCACTTGCCTCTCTCCTTCTCGGTGTGCCCTTATTGTTGTCCTCCCTCCTGCTCTATTTTTCTCTCTTCTTCTTTTTTTTCTTTTACTGCACTGCGTCCTGAGAAAGTGATGATGAGCTGCGCGTTGCGATCCACCCCGGCTCGCCTTTGCCTGGCCGACAAGGCGCGCAAGATGCAGCGCAGCGTCTCCCGCATCGATCGCCGCACGGCGGACCGCATGTTCCCCGAGTCGCAGCGCCTGCAGTGGCCCACCGGCTACCTCCCTGCGAGTGGCGTAGCCCATCTCCTTCAGCCCGACGGTGTGCCCCTTGAGGACGTGTTGGAGTGCCACCGCGATATCCGCCAGCACGGGCCGCGCTCGGAGGTGCAAGCCGACTTTGCCTCGGACTACACAATGTGGGTTCGGTTCACGCTGGACGACTTCACGCGAAAACTGACGGAGAAGGACAGGCGACGGTTCAAGAAGGTGACGGCGCGCGATCGTGCCGCGCATGACCACGAAATACGGGAGCTGTTTCATCTGGCGCCGCGCCTCCCACTACAGCCTCCCCTGTCGTCGTCCAAGGCAACAGAGGCTTCAGAAAAGAACAGGGCGCGGAACTACTACCAGTTCACGCCGTACGCCGCCACACAGCAGTACGCGATGCTGCCTGTGGAGGGCGTCCAATCCGCGTCTCAGCGGGTGCGGTTCACGACGTTCCCTCAGCTTCGAAATGTGGTGCACACGGACTTCGACAGCATGGGGCCGATACGTGCACTGAGCATGTACACGGGAGACGATCTACTGTGGTGTGCCGAGGCCGTTCAGGCGCTCGCGTTTTACTTGAAGGAGCGTCTGGCGATCTACGAGGAGGCGGAGCCGCGCTTCTTGGCGAGTCAATCTCACACCCAGGCCAGTCCTACAGCTGCTACCGCCACCACCGCACCACAACAGTCGCCATCAGGTGACGTGGCCGCGTCGGCCTCACCACCCCGCGGCTCTCTGCTTGCGCCAGGCGAGGCGCCAACCTTCTCACGCGAATCACCGATATTGTGCTTGTTTGGCAACGGCCGCCTCCCGTTTCTTCTTCAGGAAACCAGCATTGTCCCGCGCTTGGTGCGGCCGGTGCAGCTGCCCTCGCAAGAGGCACGTCGTGCGCGCCAGTACAAGCAGTTTCTGCACCAGCAGGATGCCGATACCCTGTTTCACGGCGCCTTCCGCACCATCTTTCCGTGCGAGACGCTCTCTGTGGGAGACGCCTTGCGAAAGTACCGCCCGGCCATTGTTGTCGTAGAGCCGCACGTTGACCGCGATTGGCTCTGCGATCTCCGGGGCTTCTTCAGCGTGCGTGAAGTGCTGACACTTGGTCCTGTTGACAGTCCTGCGATGGGCAGCTTCGCCTACCCCTTCCTCTCCTTCGGGGTCACGCCCGGGCCGTCGACGTACTGGACGTACAACGACAACCTCCACCGCGTACACGCGTCGGAGCGCATCCAGATGCCGGTGGACCCGCCCTACGTCTCACAGGGGTATCGAAAAGAGTACGTCGATGCGCTCTCGTCGTTGCTGATCAGCGCGAATGACTGCCCGGCCATACAAAGCCAGGCACGCGCGGCGCGCTTTGTGCGCGAAGTATGCCCAGTGGTAAAGCCGCTCCGGACGACAACACCGCGCGATGGCGCGGCGGCTTAGGTGGTGCGTCTGAGAAGGCGGGAAGCGTCTGCGTCTGTCTGTGTGTGTGTGTTCAGAGTGACGCGGCTGAGAGTCATCGATCTCTGTATGCGTAGGTTGGACTTGTACGAGCTGTTGTTGTTGTTGTCGTTTGTGGTTCCGCGTCGGCGCTCTTGTGAATGTGAGGTCTGTGCTGTCCGTATGCTTTGCATTTGCGGTGTGCTTACCAGGGCCATCCACATCCATTGAGTATCACATCCGATATCCGTGCTCGGCAAAAAAAAATTCAAAGCATAAATAAAAGCTGAAAGACATCTTGTCGAGCCAAACGTGTATCGCCCATATATTTCGATTGCTTCGGCGCTTGTGTTTTCTGGTCTTGATCTATGTCATAATTATCCCGTGTCTCGACTTTGACTTTTCATAGCAACGTGTCGCTGAACATCGGACTAGAGAAGCGTCAGCCAAGTGACTTCAGGATGTTCAATCCCCACTCTTTTCACCGCCTTCACAACCTCCCGTCACTCTTTTTCTCCCCTTCTTCTTTCCTCTCTTGCTGTACGTGTGGTTTCGCTCTTCCCCTCCCCTCCCTCTCTTTCTCTCTTCGCTGGCTTAAAGTTGAGCGCGTGCCATCGTGCCACCGTGCCACCACTTTTAAACTATCGTTTGTAATTCGAGTCGTCTCTTGAGCAGTTCGTCCTCGCACGTTCTTCTGCTTTTCCAGCTCGGCAACAATCACAGTACAAAAAAAAAACCAGCTGTAAACTGTGCACCGCAACAAATAAAAAAAGCACTTCCGCAACTCAGAGCGTGAAAAAAACAGATCATCCCCTTAACCCTCTCTCTCTCCCCACCCCACCCCCACTCCACTTCTCAAGCAAACAATGGCTAAGGAGGACCACGAATCGCACGAGCCCGCGTCGGAGGAGACCCCCAAGGACAACAG